>NDXB01014579.1:31955-58785 GCA_002631895.1 Agapornis roseicollis
TTTTTTTTTTTTTTTTTATTAAATTGCATCATTTCTGGCTGTGTTATGTTCTGTCAATAACCTGCTTGGAGCATATAATCTCTTTTATTTTTTCCTGATTGGCATTATTATGTTGGTCTTCAGCATTGAGTTGAAGCTGAGCTTCTCTAGGCTGTGCAGCTTGGGTACTTGTGCCTGTTCCTGTGAAGGTTTCAATTACAGGCACCAGTCTTTGCAGGCCTTTAGGTGCACATTACAAGAAATGCATGAATGCCTTCTTCAGTCTGCATTACACAGGTTTAGACAGACAGTTGAGGCCACTGGGCACAATGGGGTTAGCCCTAAATACCCGATGAGAAGGAGATGAGCATGCTGCTTACAGTTGCCTGCTGCATGACTCTCTTGGTCCTGTTTTGCATTCTGAGACATTCAAAAGCCATGAGCACCCTAATGGCATGCTGTGTCCACACAGTTTGTGTGGAAGCCATGGAGATGTGGCATGTGAACCAGGCTCAGTTCAGCAATACCTAGGACAAGCAGTACCTCAGCACCTGTGCAGCTGGCAGGTGCTGCACTGGCAGCTGGACATGCAGCATGGTGACACCTGTCCCTGAATTTGTGTAGGATCATGAACTGTGTGTGTTTAAGCCCAGTAACACACAGTTTTACCATTTGTAGGCATCGTTCCTGAAAAACCCAAGATGACATCCTAAGACATGACATCACTTTGACAGCAGACTTATCTCTTTCATGTAGAATGAAGATGGGGCTTTTGTAGAAGCTATCTCCACTTGTGTCTCTGTGCTAGTCAGGATCAGTTTTACAGAAGATGTGCTGGAACATGCGTGGCTGGTGCTGCCAGTGAAGCTCTGTGATGAGGAACAACTGGCTGCACACTAGTATTGTCTGGTGTTGGTGTCAGGGTGTTATGGGGCAAGCAGGGAGCTGGAGCAGCAGGAGGAGGGGCTGCAGGCAGTGGGCAGCCTCCCCACAAAGCCATCCCTGCCTAGTACCTCTTCTAGACACTGTGACACTAACTAATATGTGAACTATGTTAGTGAAATATACCCTCACTATTCAGAGCTGCTGTCACAGCTCTTGTCCCTGATAGATGTAGCTGCAGCACAGCAACACTCGCCCTGGCAAGGGGACATTTCTGCCACTACCTGTACCATATTTTCCTTCTTCATTGAGGAAATTAAGCAACAAACACAGATGTGCTCAGCAATCCTATGGCAGGTCTGCTTCCCCAGATGCATCCTGGCCACCAGTTTGCAGATCAAATACAGCATCTGCTTTGCTGATGAGCTTTTGAGCAGCTTTAAAGATGATGAAAACCTGCTGATTGTTTTGATTCATCTTGACTTGTTACACCTCATCACACTTCTGTGACGGAGCAGAATCAGCAGCGTGATGAGACTGCAGGGACCGGGTGGGGAAGGACACCAGCTCCTGCTCTCAGGTGGCTTGGGGGGTGGTCAGGTAGTGGATAAGCCGAAGAGAGCTTAGAAGAAAACACATCAAGGTTATTAAATATTATATAAAGTGTTTAAAACACTATATAAAATGTAAAGCTGAATGGTAAACCTGATTTAGTTTCAATTTCAGTCCTGGAGTGATTAAGTAATACAAAATGTGATACTTGGCAATTTCCATCTTTAAAGCCCTTTACAGACAAAATCAGATTTTTTTTTCTCATGGCATCCTCATGAGGAAAAAAACTCTACTGTGCGGAAACTGAAGAAGCAATTTTTAAGTGCTTCACTGAGATGGAGGAGGACCCATGCCAGCCCAGCTGGCCGCAGACACTTCCAGGGACATCTTAGATGGCTTCAGAGTGATCCATGGCCTTGAAACCTGTTACTGCTTCTGCTGTCTGTAGTAGCTGCTGATACAGCTGCAGGGGTAGGAAGATGTGTGGGCAGTGCTTGGGGTCCTCCTAGGATGCTGAGCACAGTGATGGTGGCTGCATACCATTAAGAAACTGATGCTGGTCTCTAAATGACCAGCCAGGGGTGTGGGAGAGTGGCAAACCCAGTTTTAGCATGAGTTCCTGGTTGTTTTGTTACAGCAATATCAGTGGAGATTGCCAAAGCAATTGCAGGCAAAACAGAAATGTCAGGGGCAATTGTTCACACTAGGCTGTGAGGTCTGAAGGGTCAGTAGTGTTTGGCCTCTAAAGAAGGGCTGTTTTTTCTTGAAGACATCACCAAACACATGGTGTGCTCCTGTCTGTGTTGGGACAATGGAGATGGAGTGCTGCAGGTACAATAGGGATGGGTTGGATGAGATCCAGAGGCAGAGACCTGAGAAAAATTAATTTGCTGGACAAGAAAACGTGAGTGCTGGACAAGGTGATGGCATGCAGGAGTCTTATCAATGTGTAGGGGATGCAGAGGCTCCTGTGTTGGGTGGCGTTCAGGCCATGCAGGTGTTGAAAGCGTTTTTCCTATTATTTCACATTTTAGAGTATACATTGATTTAAACTACACACTGCATTATAATGAGGTGGATATTTCAAGTTGTGTAATGGATGCATTTTGTGATAAGATTGATTCCTACAAGGTAAAAACCCCCATTAATCCATCATTGCCACAAGAGGGCTGTGATATGTCCTCCATTCTCTGTACACAGGATACTGATTTATTTTTCTCTGGACTTATTCCAGCTGCTTAGAATCCCTGTGGTATAAAAAGAAAATCTACTTTATTCTCTTCCTACTTGTGCAGCATATCCTGAGGGAAGTAGCATGCAAGGGACTGGTGATAAAAGGCCATTTTGTATGTAACTGACCATGGTGATGCAGTTTGGGCAGCTTTCTGCTGCTCTGATCTCCCCAGGGGTCAGCAAAACCCTGGGGTCAGAAACACAGGAAAATGGGTTGGTGTCAGAGGACAGGTTGTCTAGATCATCACACCTGAGGTAGTCATCACAGAACTGGCACACCAGTCTTAGGCTGTATTTTTATTCACCTTATAGAAGTAATTGCATATTTTAATGAGTTTTCTGATGATAAGAGTCTGAATTTAGCACCAGGGCTCCTGCCTTCACTCCTGGCTGTCCTGTGGGGCTCTGGGTGAACTGCAGCCACTGTCTGGGGCATGTGAAATGAAGAGCCGATCCCTATCAGCCTCCCATGGTTGGGAAGGATAACTAGCATCCTCAAGCTTTTTTTAAGCTCTTCAGATGGAAGACGGTGGAAGAAAGGAGTCAGCTACTTATTCCACTGCTTCTTTCATTGAGCACCCCTGAATGATGTTGCCATGACAGTAACACTGAAGAGAGACCTTGTGTACCTAGGAGAAAACACCTTGCCTGTCCACATCTCTCTTCTGCAGCCAGGTCCCTTTGGCAGGACTGGGGATGCCACATCCTGCTCACCGTTGCCGAATTTGCCAGCCTGCATCCTCAGGGAACACGAGCCTGTTTGGCTGTGCAGGAGAGCGTATGATGCACTGTAAGGTAACTGGTGCATGTGGCATACATATTAACTGCTGGAAGTCTTTTTTAACAGCAAAGAGAATCAGAGCAAACTTGAAGCTTGGATTACTTCATTGTTCTGCTCTCCCTCGCAAAAGCTGACAGGTGAAATGCCACCTCTAATTCAAAGTGCTTCCTTTTCTAGGGTCTCCATATCTGTGTTAATCCTTGGTGCTGAGAGTTTTTCTTAGTGAGTGTATCCAGAAGCTTGTCAGCCGGTAAAGTTTATTTTCAATGATAATACCCTTTTTTCCGCTGTGAGATGGTATGGGCTTTATTCACAGACTTTCTTCAGTAAAATGCTTACTGATTACTATTTTAAATACTCCCAGCCAGGCTACTTGTGCTTATTTTGGTTTATATGTACATGTATTCTGCAGATAACACAGATGACTTCAGCTTGTTTCATTAGAAGTAAGAGGAAGGAGCCTTGGAGAGGCACAAATCTGCACTCAGAAGTAATGATCTTGGTGTGAGCAAGGACAGCTTATTCCCTCCTCAGTTATTTATTTATTCGCTTGTTTGGACACCAAAGGGTGCTGGGCTCTATTTTGCAGGTTAGTTGTAAAAGCCATCAAACACTGCTAAACCAGGGTAGGGGAGGAGTGGAGTTGTGTAGGAGTGGAAAAATGTGTGGTCCCAGGTCCTGAGCTAGGAGGAGGTTGAGCTCTGGGCCTAAGTATCCTACTCGTATCCAGTAAAAATTAACTCTAAAATGAGTTCGGATGGAGAGCTTCTCCCCTAGTATGAGGCTAAAAGGATGGCTTGATTAGATGACCAAAGCAGGAACTTGAAGGGTATATGATTGCCTCTGAGAAATACATCGAGGGCTGGACACCAGGAGGGAAGTGAAACGTTTATCTGGAAGGACAGTGCTGGCACAAGGACAAGTGAATTTAAAATTTCCATGGATAAATTTAGGCTGGAAAGTAGAAGAAAGTTTCTGGCATGCAGAAAAATAAATTAGAGAATAGTTCCCAACAGGGGATGTATCATTTTAAGATGAAGCTTAGCTGTTTATGAAAACACTCATGTGATATGATCCCATTGGAATACATTAAATGTTCTTGATGGGTCCTATATCTTTGCACAGATGACTGACTGGGCATTTACCATGATGGTCATGGGGGCCTAGGGAAATTATAATACATCATAATTACCCTATATGCTCCAAGTTAACAAATTTTCCTGGAGACAATATTTTAGTGAGTAATTATTCTCAAATGTACCTTACAGTACATCTAAAATATACTCAGTGCTCTTCAATATTACATTTTCTTCTTCCTGTGCTTATTTTCCCATACATGAACTTTATTCTTTGAAAAATAAATATTCTTTGCTGTACACACAGTGAAAGTGCCATATGAAAAGACTGAATGCTTAACTGAAGTTTAAACTTGTCATTCAACGACCTGATAATAAATGTCGTAAGTTATTCATCATTAAAATTAAATCCCTGAGCAAATGTTTTGAAAGAAGGTTCTGATTTGTCCTTGTGTACCACTTTATTTGCTGAAAAATTTCAATAACTAAGTCATATCACTGCTGCAAAAAAAAAAACCCAACAACCCTGTATATCAAGATTTTCCATTGACAAGCTGATCTGGTAATACAGGTTGATGAAGATGGGCTGGTATCTTGAATATTGAGTTATTTCCCAGTGTTCCACTTTTTTTGCTTCAAAATTGTCTCTGCTGACTCTATAAAAAGCCATTTTTATTGTGATGGGATTTTATTTTCACATAATTTTGCAAGTTATTGACTGTGAATGAGAAAAGAATGAGTTTTAAAGCAGTGTGATGCACAAATGATGTATACCTCTCCTGCTTGCTATTTTTCTCTTAGTTATAGGTACTAAATTCTTTCTTCTAAGGCAAAGAAATTATACAGCAAAGAAAAAAAATCCCAAGAATCCCTCCCTGAGAATTGCTCAATGCACCAGCACCTACAGGCAAGAGGAACATGCGGACTGTAGAAATCAGGCCAGTTCTGCATTCACATCTTCTGCACACAATTTTTTGGTGGGAAAATATTTGTGACTTCTTCCCCAGCTTAGAGGAAGGGAACAGAGATCTGCTGAAGTTAACTGCAAATGTTAAATAAGGATCTCTTTTAAGTCAGAGCCAAGTTTTAGAAGGCTGCAGAAGCCCAGTAAACAGCAGTGGATTGCCTTTTCTGACCCACTGCTCACCAACCCCTTTCATCTGTTCAAGCTCACACGTCCTGGATCAAGGAGGCAATTTCCTTTACAGCAGCCTGGGATGTACAAGCCTCAATAAGCCAGCAATCGTCTTCATTTTCAGGATCAGTGGACTACAAAGGGAGAAGAAAGAGAACAATTTAATAACACTTCTTTTCCACAGGCTGCTAAGCCTGGGAACACTTTCTGTTCCTCAGTATGTG
The DNA here is from genome assembly GCA_002631895.1 of Agapornis roseicollis. Taxonomy (NCBI): domain Eukaryota; kingdom Metazoa; phylum Chordata; class Aves; order Psittaciformes; family Psittacidae; genus Agapornis; species Agapornis roseicollis. The sequence goes on from NDXB01014579.1 coordinate 37,818, forward strand.
TGGCTTATCCCATCGGACGTGGGGAATCTTCTGAGCAAAAAGGTGAGTCCAGATATGAGAGCACTGAAAGGAAACATAAAAAAAGAGAAAAGTTGTCACTTTTACCCCCCACCCCCCCTAAAATTCATAAGAAATGTGCTCAAAGCAATTAATTGTATAGCTTGCTTTGTTGTTAGGTGGCTGGTACCACCCTAGACTTACTCTTATTTCTAGCCTGTATGTCACAGAATTTAAAAGACTCTCTATGGGGAGGAGGGGGAGGAAACAGTACAAAGACCACTTGCAGCCTTAAACCTTGCTTTCTATTCAGCATGTTATAGCACTGAACACTTCTTATCTCTTTTTTGCTGTGACAGCAAAAAATACTTTGGCAGTACTTTTTCTCCCTGCAATTAATATTCCATCCCTGGAGTTGCTCTGGAGCAGAAAAAGAATCACACATTCCCCATGCCCCTTGGAAGGACCCATTCTGATTGCACAAGGCTTGCAGCAGTTGTCAGCTTTCTTTCTTAGCCCAGACTATTGTTGTTTGCTACTCACACTGTATTTTGATGGGACAGTCTATATGCTGCAGCTTGACCCTGGGGAGCACCCCTGTCTGTCACTGCTCCAGAACAAGGGCAGCTCAGCCTCAGGTGTCACCTTTAGCAAGCTCTGGAGACATCCCACAGCCACTATTCTTACAGTCATCAAGATTTTTCCTCTTCTGATGTTGCTTCCACATATGAAGCACCAAGTTGACATGTGTGAGAGCTTGGGACAAGCCTCATCCTCCTTCCACAGTGCTGAATTCAGAACAGCAGTTTACGGCCCTTCCCCAAACTGCAGATGTTTAATTTCTTCTTCAAATAACTTGTGAGTTTTTGGAGTTTGAAGAGACTTGACTTGGAAGATAGGCATGTGGCCACCTTGCTAGCTGAAGGCACCCTTCTCCACAGCTCTGGCACTGGCATGTGCTGCTGCTCTTGTCCCATACTGTTACTTCCCAATAACTTTCCAAAGGTGGAGAAAATAGCTGATTCTCAAATGCCTCGGCAAAGTGAAAATCAAACTAAGCAAAGCACCAGTAAATAGAGAATTGATTTCAGATTTGTCTGCTCTGGGGCTGCTGGGTTTCACTTCACACACGTAAGAGAAGGGACTTAGATGAATTGATGGCACAGGGAACCAAAGCAAGGTGTAATCAAATCTGCTTGAGGAAAGGTCACCAGCCGTTGTGAGGGTGCAACTACCCAGCAGGCAGAGTCATGAAGGAAAATTCTATGGCTTGGATGCTTCAAGTAGCAATATTTGGAAAACAGAACCAGAACAGTTTCAGCAGCTTTGTACTTGCAGACAGATGTGTCAAATGTGACAGGTCCTCTGATCTCAGCAGTTAAAAAGAGTCTGTCCAGCAAGGAGATGGTTGCAGGGTCAAGAGATAAGCATGTCTCAGCAAGTATCAGCTTCTGTCTCCATGGGTTGCAAGCACAAAAGCCACACATCTTATGGAGCATGCTAGAGTCTGCTTTTCTAAGAACTATAAGACAAACAATAACAAACATTTTAAACAACTGATTTCACTTATAATAGTATGTGGCATGAAAAATAGCCTGTTTAGTGAGTAAATACAGGCAGTTAAGGAAGAGATATATTTTCATTCTAATATGCACCCTTTTTAAGGTGAGTTAATCAAGACTTTTTATAATGACCTAAATAAAACTTCAATTTTTTCTGCCTGTAAGCACTCTCTGGTTTTTGTACTTATTCAGGTTTGTTATGGGGAAATCAGCCAAGCCACAAACCAAACACTTTGCAGTGTGTTCTTGTGTAATTCCTGCACAAGCAGGAAGATGTTTTTACACTGTGAAATGAAGCAAACTGGAATAGCAGTAATGATTTCATAAGAATTTCATAAGTATTCTCCAGCTTATCTCTGCCATTAGCTAATTTGATCCTGGATGGTTGCCATGGAGATCTGGCTAAGCAGGCAGCAGCATTGATGCTCACTGAGACACTGATAGAAGAGAGAGCTTGGGATGTGCAGGATTTTGTTTTTATCTTCTGCTGTCAACCCATGTCTACTTGCACACTGTGGGTGTACAGGCGCCCTGATGATAGAGGTTGGGTCATTTGTAACTTCTGATACTCAAGAGGGCACATCATAAATCCCTGGTGTCCAGAGGAGACTGGGCATCCTCTGCTCCTTCACAATGCCTGGTGGAGGCAGTACACTCCATGGCAGAAATCAGGTATCAACACAGCTGCCTTGCTTTGAATTTCTCATCCTTCAGTAAATCAAGTCAGCTGGGGTTTTCACTCCTGATCAGTCCAGATTTTCTCCACTTAGTGAAACTCATCCCAGTGGTCTCTTCTAAAGCTATGTTTTGCATGCTTTCCATTCAGCCACAGGTAACTGCATCTGTTCTCCTAATGGAAGCTAAACCACACCACAGAAACAATGCCTACTGGATGAGGACATGCCTCTGAGCAACAGAGTGTGTTTGGCTGGCAGAAACATCAAGAATACTATTTGCATAAAGGGAAGAGAAGAAAGTGAGGAAGAGTAAAACAATAACTCTGCAGCATGGAGGGCAAACTGGTAGAGCTGTGGCAGAACTTCAGACTACCCCTGAAGCTCAGAGGGTACACTTCATGGAAAAAAGATAACTTTATTTTGCATGTGAAGGACACTCTGTGGTCTGAAGTAAGTGGAACTGGTGTAGGAATGACTGTAGTTTCTCACTGTGACTGAGAATGTTATGATGACAATAACAGAGAAAGAAATATTAATTAGTTCCTAAATATAATTTAAAACCATTATTTTCAGTGGATAATTTCTCACTAAGGAGAAGTCTTCCATTGACTAGAACCAGAAAGTAAGGAGAATGTTTTTCTACAAAATAATCAAGCATCTGAGAAGCAATTGGATGAAGTCACATTACCTTGTGCTAAGCGGTGCTGTTACTGGTACATGATGTCCAGCTTTGATATTATGAAGTCAGGAAAGACACTGGCTCAGGGGAAAGCTAGCAGAAGGAAAAGAGGGTCTAAGTTATTTCTTTTAAGGAAAGGATGGTTATTTCAAGAGAAAGTTGAGAAATCACCTGATCTTTGCCCCAAGTAATACCTACATAAGTGTAGGTCTACTAACAATACAGAGATAAATGCCTAATGTGATCTGGTTACTGAAATGAGACTAGTTCAGATCAGAAGCAAGAAATCATTGCAGATAATGAAGTACTAGAGATCTTAATAGGAGCTGTAATGGATTTTCCATCACTGGAAATTTATAAAATCAAGATTGGATGCTTTTCTACAGGATGTATGAGAATTAATTGAAAGAAGTTGTATGTCTTGTGTTATCTGTGTTCCTTCGGGCACTGTAATTTGTTTTTCCCATAGTGCATAACACACTGCATGTTCTTGACAGACTCGTGAAGCATCTTTGATGCTTAGTCAGGGTGAGAGAGGGGCGAGGAGGGAAAGGCTGGACGTGATCTTCTGAACATGCCAGTGACTCCTCAATCCCTTACCTGTATGAGCAAACTGGAATGGGAGGCAGAGGGTGACCAGCACAGTGATACTGAACAAGCAGAGGAGCAGTTGGTGCTGCTGAACAGCAGAAGGAGGAGTAAAGGTGAGGAAGAGTGAACATGGCCTCAATCTATGCTGCTGTGTCCTTCATCAGGTAAGGAAGTATCTAGTGTACTGCTGATAATGGCTTGAAGAAAGATGGTCAGTTTGTCCAGCAAGGGAGTTTCTGGTGCACTACTGATGTGGCTTGAAGGAAGATGCAGCAGAAATAAAAGAGAAAACATGGAAAAAGGAGGCTATAAAGTTTGAAATCACATCATACCTTGGTATTTAGAGGGAGCTGTGGCCTCTGCAGTATCTACCTTATCACTTTCCTATTCAGAATGTGAGTTTTCTCATTGCCAATGCAGCATTAACTTACTAAATGAGGCAGAGCTGGACTTTGAGGTGGAAAGAGTACACACCACTCCTTCACCAACTCTGCAGCAGCCACTGAGGTGGAGGCTTAGCCCAGGAGCTGATGGCTCCGCACCCAGAGGAACTCACGTGTGAGTAGTGTGACCAGAGCATCCCCTTCCCAGCTGTGCAAATGGGACCTCTCCACCAGCAGAGGCACAGTCATTTAATTTCCTGTAATTATCACAAGCAGCTTTTTACAGGATCAAAAGATTATCCTGATGAGTACTTTCCTGTTGAAAATTTGGTTTCATTAAGTGGTGTTTCAGATGAACTTTTTTTGAAGCAGCTCAGGAAAGGTCTCACTATTCATCTTGGAGAGGCACTGGAGTGACACAGGGAGTTGCTGACTTGGCTAAATTCTTCTCCCTGATTTAATTCAGCACACAGACAAATTATAGATGATCTTTGAAATATCTTTTGTCCCTGCTAATTTATATGCCTCTCAAATGACTCTGTGCTCAACTTTAGTTAATAAGCATGATAACCAAGGTGCCCTGCACCCAGGTTAGTAATTTGTCCAGTGAATGCCATCAATCTCCTGCCTCCAAACCTGCATGATGCTGGGGTGCAGCTGTGCTCTCAGTGGATTTAGGTCATAACAAATAATGTCTCCTTTCTACATCTGTAACACCAGAGCATGGAAATGAGAGAGCCTGGCTATGGGTTGTTTTTTTTTATTTTTTTTTGTGCATTCAGACAGGTCCTGTTATGACCACAGCTTTTGTGAGGCCTATTGCAAAGTTGCACACTGTTGGCACACTGGCACCACTGCGTCCACTGGTTGTATTCACTGGTTTGTGTTCCATTGAGGTCTCCCCCTGCAAGACACCTTGCCTGGATTTGAAGAGAAGAACATGGCTGAAAGGCTGCACAGGGCTCCTTCCATCTGGGGACCACAGTATGCCGGATCAGCCTCAGGCAGACTGCACCTTGTGAGCAAAGTGGGCTCAGAAGTGCCTTGGGTTTATTTTTCTGAAATATTTCTACAATTCCTTGAAAGAAAACTGGAGCCTTGCATGAAATGTCAGGAGTGAAAGAATTTCAGAGCCTTACCCCCAGTCTAGCACTTTTTGAGAGCTGGAACCTGTCTGAGCATCATTGAGGAAGGTGAGCAGGGTGAGCTGTGCTGAGGCCACTGTGTGAGCAGAGCATGGCTGCAGGAGCTGCCTTCGGAGGAGAGGACACGTGGCAGGGATGGGAACATCTCATGGGACCTTGCTGCACTGTCTGAGCAGAAAAGCAATAAAGAAGTTTCCACACAACAGGACTTTGACTTCTGTTTAGGTTAGATAACTTTAAGTGCCATACTCAGCAAGAGCAGTGCTTAGTCACCTGAGAAGTAACATATTCCTGCAATTAGCAGAGTCTCAGAACTGTTGCTTTACAGTTTCCATCTAATTTAAAAACCAGTAATGATGTGTTAGCTTATTCAGCTTTAACCTTCTTAATTTTTTTCCTGGGGTAAGGATCAGGATCTGGATTTTCTTGGTGGCAGGAATCAGAGCATCACCAAACATCAGTGTCCCTCCCAAAGCCTCCTACCCTACCACGCCAAAACACATCCCCAGGAACAGTTCCCAGGCTGTGGCACAGTTGCAGGATGGCACTGGTGGCACAGGGAGAGGAGGAAGACAGGGATATGCTTGAGCCACAGTGATGGCTTTCTTTCCCAGTGTCCCTAATCACAGCTGCTTTTACTCCCTTGGATTGATGCTGCCTCCTGCCCCCATCCTTCATTGGGGAGGGCTGGGGGGTCAGAGCTCAGAGCAATGCCCGTCCCTCGCAGTCCTGCCTAGCTGATTCTTACAAGTCTTTGTTTCTTCCAGCTGGACAGTTTTGCATCACTCAAGAGCACCAGGAGATTACAGAATGTCCTTTCCTCTTCAGGGTTTTTAATTAACATTTCTATTATCGAGCTTAATTAGCACATCTCTGGCTTCCATCTGCTTTCCTCTGTTACAGCCTGCTGAAGACACTTTGCTACTGCATTATGCATCATATCATGAAGAATAATGAATGAACATTGTTGTGTTGAGATTACACAGCTTGAGTTGAAAGATCAGACCATGAGGTAGAGAGGCAGCCACTCCTTTTAGCTCCTGGTTTATTTTTGGGTTAACCCATGGTTATTTCTGGTATGCTGGTTGGAGAAATTGTATGTGCTGTGAGTACTGAGCCAACTCAGCACTGGGAGGAGAAGTGCTCTGTTTTCTCCAAGTGCCTCTGTAGACTACTTCCAATTCAAATGTGCATAAATCTCACCAGGTTTTGCTAAGTAACATCAACACATTGCATTTGCATCTCAAAATCTGGTGCTCCCCTGCTGCAGTGGCACAGATGAGGACAGAGCAACTAATGTGCAGCTAGCTTTTCAGTCTATGAGGAGAGACAGAAGTTGCCAGCTTGATTTCTTTTAGCCTGGCTGTTTCTGACCGGTGGGTACAAGCATCAGCTCTCCTTTCACCTCCCATCAGTGGCAAGCAGCCCATGCATGCCCCAGGACACAGTTCCTCATTTCTGGCTCAGCTGAAAGCAGAGACCTTACCCACTGTTCCACAGGCATCTCCCAGCTTCATTCTTCTGGCAGTACCTTTGGCACAAGCAGCTCTCAGAGGTTGCTCCTGGTCCCTCCACACTGATAAGCTTTGCTTCAGCAACTGCTAAACATTTCTGAGGAACCATAGCAAGGGAAGGCCTGACTCAAGTATAGAATCATAGAATAGTTAGGGTTGGAAAGGACCTTAAGATCATCCGGTTCCAACCCCCCTGACATAAGCAGGGACACCTCACACTAAACCATGCAACCCAAGGCTTCGTCTAACCTGGCCTTGAACACTGCCAGGGATGGAGCACTCACAACCTTCCTGGGCAACCCATTCCAGTGCCTCACCACCCTCACAGCAAAAAATTTCTTCCTTAGATCCAATTTAAACCTCACCTGTTTAAGTTTGAACCCATTACCCCTTGTCCTGTCACTACAGTCCCTAGTGAAGAGTCCCTCCCCAGCATCCCTATAGGCCCCCTTCAGATACTGGAAGGCTGCTATGAGGTCTTCATGCAGCCTTCTCTTCCCCAGGCTGAACAGCCCCAACTTTCCCAGCCTGTCTTTGTATAGGAGATGCTCCAGTATAGAAACAGGCTATATGAGCACAAGTCCTCGAGCTCAACCCTCACACTCTTCTTTTCCTGCTGCATAGGCTGCTGCATAACAGTTGTGTATGTGTGTGTGCACAGCCTCAGGCAGAGGATTCAGAACCTTCACAGCTCTGACCAAGGATGTCAATGAGGAAGGAGACTGCAGGAAGGAAAGAAGAAACTGTGAGCAGAAGTACTTCTACTTATTGTAGACAAGGGGAATATGTAAAGATGGCTGGTGGAGCATCCACCTCCATTATCTGCAGCTTCTCTGGCACAGCCCATCCTTGTCCTACCTCCTCCTGCTCTAAAACAGGTTTTGATCCTCTCTTTACATATGCATGCCTCCAGCACAGAATCCTATTTTCACTGTACATCATACTTGTGAGTCACTGATCACATCATGTATCATGTTGAATTCTGTGGCAAAATTAGCTGCTTAATAAAATGTTTTCTGTTCCCATTCTGTGGTTTGTTAATTTTTGCTGCTGGTAAAAGGTGTCACAGAGTGTCCATGTTCTTATCTCCTTTCCTGGGGACAGTCCTTCACAAGCTTCTCTAAGAGCTGCTGTCGTTTGCTGTTTCAGCTGAAGAGTCCTTATGACTCTACTGGGGGTTTCAGCATGCAGGGTCCTACTGAGTCCCCACATATGTTAGTCAGAAATGCTCTGTATTTGTTCTTTGCTGGCTTGAGGTGGTGGTGAGACTAATGCCTCAAAAAATTTCAGTGGGAAGATTGGGCTAACACATGCCCCAGACCAGGGTGCACATCTGTTTCCTTTTTGCATTGCATATGCTTCTCTGTTACCACTGATGCAGGAATGTACATTTGTGTTCTTGTAAAACACAACAGTTTGAAAATGTAGCTCTTCCCCTGCTGTAGGTGGATTTCTGTATTACTAAGTACACATACATGTGAGTGTACAGGATGTAAGTACTGAGTCTAATAATCCCTACCAAAGATTTCCTTATTTCTTGCAGCCTGTTGTCAGGGCCCATTATTCAATACATAATATAATTGATGTTTTTGCACATTTTGTATGGGGCTTTTTTCATTCTTCAAATTTTAAAGTGAGTATCTCTATTCATTTAAAGTATCTTTCAACCAAGACCAATGACCCAATGCCAAGGGTCAGGGAATGATTGTACCTTCCTTTGCTTTCTGGTTTGAGGAAAGGTCAGAGGAGACAACCCAGATCACACCCAACAGCTGCTCCTCTCCCTGCCTGCTCTGGGCAGTGCTGATCTCCCTTATTTTAGCTATTTCTGATGATGGCTGACATAACCAATCATGCAAATCACTACTTTTCCTACCCTGAATATTGTGCTTTTGAACAACTAATTGATAATTTTTCTTTTGTATCGTTGCCAGTTGTTTATCTTTAAATAATTTGTTATTGCAGTATAAATTATATACACTCATAATAATCATATAATCATAGAACCATAGAATAGTTAGGGTTGGAAAGGACTTTAAGATCATCTAGTTCCAACCCCCCTGCCATAAGCAGGGACATATCACACTAAACCATGCCATGCAAGACTTCATCCAAACTGGCCTTGAGCACTGCCAGGGATGGGACAGCCACAGCTTCTCTGGGCAGCCTGTGCCAGGGCCTCACTCACTTATTTCTTCTTTGTCCTGTGCCATATACTAGTATTTAAAGTACAGTAGTGTTACAGTGTGACTGCTGTGTTGTTCATCTCCTTTGATACATGGACTTGCATAACAGGAAAAGGGGGACTTTTTTCAAGGTTTTCATCTCTGCAAAACAGCTCCTATCATAATTAGGCAGCGAGGCATCTGATGTTAAAATCAATCTGCTTTCTGCTGTGGCTTATCAGCAGCAGATGGAGCAGTCCCAGGGGGACTTGTGTGCCCAGGAGGACAGCAGTAGACAGGACACTGGATGCCCCTGGCTTAAGCTGTATAGCTTTTCTTCCTGGGCTGCTCAGTGAGTCATTGAGAGCTTATGCTGAATTTTGCTCAGTGGGCTTTGTGTGTAAGTTTTAGCCATCTTGTTTATATTCTGACACCAGGTAAAACTTAGGCAAATATTTCTATTCTCTGCAGCAGGGATTAATACATTTAGCAGTAACATCCAATATTCAGTACAAACAAGACAAGGGAGGAACCTTTACACAAGATAAAGCTGTTCAGCTAGATGGCAAAGATAAGTACAGTGCAAAAGATTTTTCTTATTAAACAGCTGGCCCACATGATTTGTTTCCTGCATTAGTGATGATGCATGGCTTCTACTCACATTAATAGGCAACCATAAAGTGCTTTTGTCGGCTGAGTTTTACTTGGAGTTAAATAAAATATTATAGTTTATGACAGCATCAACTTTACAGCATCCTGTTGCTCTTCTATAGCAGACTGAACATATGTTGTTTTTTTTTTTTAATGCCTCTAACATATTGCATAAGCAATCACATTGTTGTGATAACATGACTTTTTAGCTTGATTACATTACAAGATGAGCTTTTAAGCTTTACGAGATTGCCATAAAAGTCAGCAGTGAGATGAAACACTGAAACAGAAAGCAAATACCATTTTTTGCTGAATTTTATTAAAGAATAAATGTGTGTTGCTGAGGGTGTCTAATGATAGATGCAGAGGTGGTCTGGCAGCAATGCAGGGTGGCCAAGCTGCCTGCTGGAACTGGGGAGGACCATCTGCTGGCAGCTAGAGCTACTGGACACATTTCCACCATGGAGGAGTGGGCCAGCAGCTGTTCAGCATGGGACTGCAAGGATGAGCAAGGGGCACCAGGCAGGTCTGGTACCTAAGGAAATGCTCCTGCCTGGCACATCAGAGGAGTGGGAGACATGCCTGATTATCTTTCCTGCACAATAGCACAAACGCATCTGAGTAAGCATCTCAGTCCCTCAGAGGTGCTGTTGCTGTGCTATTGCCTTCTGAGAAATGATAGTTTTGGAGGATGAGCCATGCAAAGCACAGAGCACCTTCCCCATCCCTGAGAGCAATCATGGTAGATAAAGAATTTCCAGGTAAATGTGGTGGTGTTTTGCTTCTTAAGTACCCTCCTGTTGCTGAAGGAGCTGTTGGGACACACCACTGCTAAGCTGAGTAGATGCTCCATTTTCTGTGGTATTCACATCAAGTGTGGTTACATTTTTAGCAAGTGTGCTTTAGCTCAGCTTATCAAAGTTCTCTGGAAAGAAGAAAAATTACAACCCCTGCATATTGCTGTAAAGGGAGCAAGAATAAATTACCCAATGTTCCCCTCTGGCTTTGAGTCTGTAAGGCAAACTAATATTCTTTGATTTTATGTTCTAACTACCTGCAAAGAGCTCAACTTGTTATTTTCTAAAGAGAAAGTCCAACAAAAGCAATAGCTTTGAGGTCTGCGGCTGAGCTGGTGCAGATTTCCACCTAGGAATATCTGCATAGGTGAAAAGCTTTTCCATGTGGGATTTTTAAATCTACAGCTGCAAAAAGCACTTGGTACACAATTAAAGCACACGTAAATGCCACACAAGGAGAGCTGAATTGCAATTTTTTTATTTTCTATTTTTTGAGTTGTTTTTTTATGTTTCAGAAACAGGTCTTCCTGACTGTTTTGATGGAAACTCTGAGCTGTATATCACCTCTCTTCAAGGGGCAACAGTTTTCTGCCTTTTCTCTTTTCAGAAACCTTTGAATAAGTCAAGATCACATTAATATATCACTGCATGTAGAGAAAACTGGGCTTGTTCTGTCTAGAGAAGGCTCCCTAAAGACCTTAGAGCAGTTTCAAGTGCCTAAAGAGGCCAACAAGAAAGCTGAAGAGGGGCTTTTGACAAGGACTTGAAGTGATAGGACGAGGGGGAATGGCTTTAAACTGACAGAGAAGATTTAAATTAGATTTTAGGCAGAAGTTCTTCCCTGTGAGGGTGGTGAGGCACTGGTACAGGATGCCCAGAGAAGCTGTGGCTGCTGCATCCCTGGCAGTGTTCAAGGCCAGGTTAAACAGGGCTTAGAACAACCTGGTCTATTGGAAGGTGTCCCTGCCCACAGCAGGGGATTGGAACTGAATAAGCTTTAGGGTCCCTTCCAACTCAAACCATTGTATGATTCTATGAAATGCAGATCCAACTCTGAAATAGATTAAGGATAAATTTTCAATGAATGACCATCAAATTCAGCAGCTCTGTGTTCAGGAAATGTAGGCAGAAATGATGAGTGTCTTAAGGCAGGCTCAGCTGTGTCTCATAGGGAATATTAATCACTAAATGTTGATATAAACAAAAAGTGCATGAAATTTAAAAAGGAATAAAGGAAGAAGTGGAGAAGATGGACAGAATTTAAAGGTAATTTGTACACTAGCCAAAGCAAAGTACATTTATTATCTCTGTTTTCAATAGGGATGGTTTAGGTTAAACATAAGGATTAAGGTAATGAAACAGTTGCCACTGTACCAGATGGGATCTTACTGCTTAAATAGGAAAGGATGGATAATAATGAAAAGCCATAATATGACCAAGGAGATGAATAATTGCCTAGAGAAGAGATGAAAAACAACAGTGTTAGTGGAAGTTGTAGGCTGGAGGGTGTTACTGGTGGATTTTCTGAAAGGCAAGAGTGAAGGCCAATTTTATTTAATGTCTTCATTAACAATACTGGTACAACAATCAGAAATATGACAAGGGAATGTGTTGGTAATAATGAGCTGGGAAGCATCCTTCTAATAGAGGAAGAGTTAGATGATCTTCAGCATCGAAATGGAGTAAACTAATAGCACCTTAAGAAGTAGTAAGAAGTACTAAGAAACGTGGCTTTAAAATAGATATTTTTAACACTTGGCTTTAAACTGCAGACATTTTTAACTAAGTTATCTGCTCCTTTTCTTCAGTTTTTCCTCCTGCTTTGTTCTGGGAAAACATCAGCTCTCCTAAAGGCTTGATGATTTCTTTATTTAGTATATTTATCTTTATTGTCCTTATTTCTTCAGATAGATGACTAGCTGCTTTCCAAGCTAGGCAATATATTTTTATTCTTATTTCTTAAGGGCTCTGCATTTCTTATTCTCACTGGAAATTAACACTTTCTCTCTTAACCTGCAGTGGTCATTTATCAGCACCGGCCAGTCCCCTCCTCTCATCTGTCCCAGAGACTCTACGGATATCATGTGTGCCCCATTCATCCCAGATCTTGCACCTTGGAGCACAGCAGAGAGGAAAGAACTTATTTTGGACCCTACACTCTGGGCACTTCTTTTTATTGCCAGAAACAAATATTTATCTCCATAAATAATTCTGATGTGTTAAAATACAATAATTACATGAACAGAAAACTTTTGTGTTGCAGCTGTAGGTACCGTCCTGAGAACTGGCTTGCTAAGTGCACTTGGTGTTTGTTTAATCAGACTTGTGTCAGCTATCACATGCCTCTGCTTTCAGGCTAACTGCAAAGCATTACAGTCACTTTGTTTCTTGGTAATCTTTCTATTAGCAGGGAAATCTATTAATCACAGTGCTGGCTTAATCACTTTCTAGCTATGGGTTTCCAAGCCTCTCTGAAAAGTTATATCAATATTAGCATCTCTTTCACTTCTTTTGCAGAGGAGGAAGAGACAATACAGGGATGTCAGCAGTGCATCTGGAATCTCCTGTGGTGTTGGTGACAGGGCTGGGAATAGCAGACAGGTCTGCTTGCCCTTGTCAGCACAGAGCTATCAGTGAAAGAAGTCATCTGCTGTCCCTACCTCTCTTTGCAGTGCAGCACCAGTGACCACAACATAGGATCTGAAAGAAGGGCTGTGTTTTGCATTTTGGAAAGTGGGAAGTTGGTACCATCACCACTGAATAAAGCTGGAGGCTGAAACATAGCAATTGAGAAACTCTGTGGGAAACAATAAAGCACTGGGAATGCAGGAGAAAACTCCTGGGAGAACACACAGGCCTCCAGCAAAGTGAGGGGGTTGTTTGCAGGTGGATAGGATGAGGTTATTGTTCTGTCCAGTTGTGCAGCCCTGAGCTAGGTGCAACAAGCAAGAAGATGCACAGGATCCTTTCCCCACATTTGTCACTCTTCAGTTACACTCTCCCTTAAAACAACAGCCCGACATTACCATATCTTGTATCTCCAGATGACAGGCTGGGTTTAACCAGTCTTCTCTGATGCAGCTGTAAGAGGTACAGGTGTCCTGCTGTAAAAATTACACTGGTTGCTTTCCTCCTTGAATCTCAGTGATGTGGAGCAAACTGCATTAAAAACAGTCCATGTTCTTAGCTGCTTAACTGTGCAGGTATTAATTAGCTGTGTGAAACCCCTGGAGGAGCCTTTCCTGCATCTGCCCTGCAGTGGGGAAAATCTCAGCATGACTGCAGGGTGGCTCCATGTGCAGCATTGCTGGATGCCCATGCTCTCATCCCTGCGCTCCTTGGGAATCCTGTGGAACTGGGGTCTGTGGCTCTCACACACTATCAACCTCTATTACACAGGGTTTTGTAATGCTTTGGAAATCTGCAGAGCTTGCTGTGCTCTTCTTCCTCCCTCCCACCCCCCAGAATAAAAGTAACCGAGTGGGGTTTTGCAGGAAGATGTTCCCCCTTATCAACTCCCAGGTTATCAAACAGCTGAGCATGCTATCCACCTCTCATGGGACACGGGGAGGAAGAGGATAAGGGGAAGATGAGACTGTTGTCCTTTGTTTTGAATGGCTTAACGTGACAGCTACTTGAGAGCATTGCTGCTCTCTGCTGGGATGCTGCTCCCTTGCACCACTCTCACTTCAGCTGCAGTCGAAACCTTGACCCTTGCCAAACCTCGTATCGTGTAACTTAGCAGCAAAGACTGTGCTGGATGCTTGGGTAAAACCCTCACTCAGTGCTTGTGAGAGGAAGGCAGAGTGGCCAGGACTGAAAAGACAAGCAGAAAGCCAACTGCACCCTGGAGCATGTAGTGACAGGACAAGGGGTAATGGGTTAAAACTTAAACAGGAGAGGTTTAGATTGGATATAAGGAGGAAATTCTTTCCTGTTAGGGTGGTGAGGCACTGGAATGGGTTGGCCAGGGAGGTTGTGAGTGCTCCATCCCTGACAGTGTTCAAGGCCAGGTTGGACAAAGCCTTGCATGACATGTTTTAGTGTAATGTGTCCCTGCTTATGTCAGGGGGGTTGGAACCGGATGATCTTAAGGTCCTTTCCAACCCTAACTATTCTGTGATTCTATGATTCTATAACTGACTTCCACACCTTCTGTGGTGTTCATTCTTGGGTAAAACCACCATTGTTTGAGACTTGGAATTTGTCTTTTCAGGCTGCTCTTCCACTTCTCTGGGTTTGTGTGCACCTCTAAGAGATTTACAGTAGCAACAGCGTTTCTTTTGGGGGTGAAAGTCTCACTGCCTGGCTTTGTGTGCCTTTCCTGCCTGTATAGCTTCTCTGCTTGATAATGAGTGGCCAAGGGTGGCCAAGTGCAGGCTGACTGCAGGGCCGTCTGCCTTATGCAGATCATGCTCAGCTCTTCCTAGGAAGGCACCAGCAGTGGCTGCAGCACAGTCTGGGAAAGACTTGGGTACTGCTGATGCCCAAACTAAGGACCTGAAGTCTCTCAAACCCAGAAATGCTGGGGAAGAAAAGTTCCCCTTTTGTCTTGATGCCTCTCCATGTGTGGGAGATGTACTAGGCACACATGAGCCTGTGTTTAAAGACTAGTGCTTCCTGCTTCTTCTACCCAAAAAGACTTCATTTTCCAGCTATGAGCTATGTTGATCTGACCTGGGGACCAGCAACCTCTTATCTCTCCAGAAACCAGGATTGAGCTCATTGTGCAATCCCCAGAATCCACATTTGCAAGGAAAGTTTGGGATGTGTTTGTCTCTGTCCTTGGGTTTCATAGCAGTGCAGTTATCACTGGTCTATGTGAAAGCAAAACAGCTGAGCACCACCTTCCTTTACCTTGGCAGCATCAAAGACAGCTGGAAAATTTCAACACTATTAGCACCACAAATGAAAGCTCTGATTAAAGAAATACAATCTCCAAGCAAGGTGGTGTGAGGAGCAACCACTGTTTCAGAAACAATAACAGATGCGAAACAGAGTCCCCAAAGAAAAAGCCTGATACGATAATACTGCCTGGTACACATATTTCATGGGGATTTGAAAGTAGGTCTGGGTTTTGTTGATATGACAATATCAATCAATCTAATTAGATCTTTTTGCATAATGACAGAAAATTTGCATTAAAAGTGCAGCCAACCCAGGAGACAGCTGAGAAAAGCAAGGGTTGAGTGAAAAAACCAGAAACTTTTGAATTATAGCAATTTTTTTGTAATATTGCATCAGTTATGATGGAAAAAAAAAGTACAAGTGCAAAACCTAACTGTCTGGAGTCTAGACATGAGAGAATGAACATCTTTGTTGAAAGATGAAGGAATGACCCTGGTATTTGGCTTCCAGCACC
Source organism: Agapornis roseicollis (assembly GCA_002631895.1). NCBI lineage: Eukaryota > Metazoa > Chordata > Aves > Psittaciformes > Psittacidae > Agapornis > Agapornis roseicollis. Next base: position 53,341 of record NDXB01014579.1, read on the forward strand.
TTTTAAAGATGAAAATAGGAAGACAAGTCCTTAAAACTTGAAAAGCTTTCCTATGCTCCCATGGAAGGACCTAGCTGAACATTTTCTGGCAACATACTTGAATACTGAAAAATGCAAATTTAATTAAGATTTTTAGCACAGTGTTTCAAACTCATTAAAGAGAACAGGGAGGATTCTTGGATGGGAGCAGAGAGCCTGGGTTGGGTTTTGCTTCAGCTTTTGTACATTATGCACATTAACTCTTTCTTTATGCATGCTGAGCTAGCTTGGACAATGAGCTGTTTGGCCCAGGCAGGGAGATGCTCAGAGGTATCAGGTAGGCACAATTTTGCTCTTCAAGGGAGAAGACGGTTTCCACTAGCAGGGAGAGAAGTGTGTTTCCTGCTGCCCTTCCTTCTGGTGGTCACTCCTTCTGGTTCCTTCAGTCCTAGACCATTTCATAGACTGGAATGTGGATACCATTTAGGGAATATATGAAAAAGTAAGCACCAGAAGACTTGGCATCAAGCCCATCCAGTGCCTCTCTTGGTATGTAACTCAGATGCTGAGGGTTTTCTGGGGCAGATGCAGTGAGTTTGTGTTATGCCAAGGGCTGGAGTAGCACTGAACTGCATCTCAGCAGCCTGTTCCCTGGAAAATAACGCTGTCCTCAGCTTTGGCCTGTGGCCATGCAGCTTGTGGATGTCCCCAGTCACTGAGGGGATGATGCATTTGTGTCTGTCAGCTGTCCCCAGGCTCTGCCACTGCAGCTTGGGTAGGATGAGGGCAGTGCTTTTATCCAGGCAAGGACGAGAGGGTGGCTTGATGGCTTCTCCCTGTTTCCAGTGCAGGCAGCACTGGAAGTTCTGTTGGGCTTTACTCCTGTTACATCTCCGGAAGAGCCTCATCAGACTGGGCACATTCAGTGAAAAAGCTTTTCTCACCATTACATCCATGTTAAAAGGACAGCAAGAGGCTTAATTCTCAACAATATGTAGATGGTACTGAAATTTTTGGAAGTCAGCTATATAGCATAAAACCACATTTCTGAAAGAGTGGCTTTCATTAAGAGAAAAATTTAATTTTCAGTCCTTAATAGTATGTGTATTTGGTAAGTGACCTAGATTTGATTAATGAAGTGGGTAATGTATTTTTTCTTCTAGCTGGAAGGTACTGAGTTATTTTTGTTTTCCTCTTTAATCTTGAAAATGGGTTAGACTTATGTGGATGTGTAGATTCCAAACTACCAAGCTGATTGTACAACGGGGTTATAGTTTAAGGAATTTAAGCAGTGGTGTGCATGCATTTTTTTGTCTGCATGGTGCAGATAATTCATGATAAAAGGATAAGAGAAAGTGGCTAAGCTGCTTATGCTTCAAAATATATCAGGGTATTTCCAGATACAGATTCTGTCACATACACAGGCTACAGGTAAGCAATAGGATTTGCATTTGGGTAAATACAAGCAGCTGGGTGCTGAAATCCCATTGGCATACTGATCACCCAACATGTTAATAACCCATAAAAAGTCAGCTCTGAGATCCTGCAGAGTTTATGGGGTAAAATGCAAAGGAGCTGGGCTGGCTAAGTAGGGGAGACAGTTTTTCTCAGGACCCTGAAACAGTGATGCCCAGCATTCCTAGGCACTGGGAAGCTTGTTCAGAACCCTGGGCAGGTTTCAGGTCCTGCTTGAGAGCTGGGGCAATGCAGCGATGGATCCTGGCTGTTGGCAGGAGGATGAGTGCTCTCGTTCTGCTGTGCTTTCTTTCTCTTTTATAAATAATACAACACATGGCATCATGATTACCAAGTAGCAGAGCTATTCCAAAGATGCCTGAAGATGTTGTTATGTATTTCTAGATGTACTGGTTTGCCTCTCAGAGGTTACAGTCCACAGGGTGCATGGCTCAGGGGAGATGGATGGCAATATTAACTGCACCGGTCTGAGCTACAATAGCTGTGTGTGCAGCTTCTAACTAATCAGTAAGAGTAATTATGTTTGCTGCTGACCCAGATAGCGGTGAGCAAACAAGTTTTCCCACTGAGACCAGAAATGCCAAGCAGTAGGTCATGCTGCACTGGCCACTGTCAATCTGACATGGGGGTTATGAAGCGGTATGCAAATGAAGGCATCGCTGCTCCAGGAGCAGTGTGGCAGCAGCTGTAAATCCATTGGGGTGGACACAAGCACCCTAGAGACAGTACACAAGTTTCGGGGTGAAACTGCCATTGAGTCACAGCTGTCCCTCAAACCTTCCTTTCTCACGCTGCCTCCTTATAACCACAAATTAGTCACCCATCTCAGCAAGTCCATCCCCTGTGTGGACCTCTGGACTCAAAAGTGCAACTGTCATCTCAGTAGGCTCTGCCATGCTCTGGCAAGTCCCTTTTTGATCATCTCAAAAGACTCAAAAGCGCCTTTTGAGGCAGAGGCAGCAGAAGTCTGGTTTAGTGCAAGCAGCATCTGTGGTACTGACTCCAAAACGTCCTTTCTCAATACCACTGAGAAGTTCTTAATTTCTGACTTTTATTACAAGGTGACTTTTATTGTTCACTGATGGAAAAAAAGGGTTATGGGGAAGGTTGTGATAGCAGCTCAGTACCATAGTCAAGAGAAATGCTCTTTCAGTAAACTAACTCAAGAGGATTTAAGAGCTGCTGATCCCTTTTTTCATTGCCATAAAAAGTGAAGCAGGTGATGGCATGTTCTCATATCTGAGAGAGTTAAGTCCCCAGTCTACAGCTGTGTCAGAGCTGGGGATGCTGCTTATAACAAAGACATAGTGGCATTCCCTAAGAGCAGCTGCTCCTCACACCTCTGGCTCCTTGAGCCCACTGCTGATGGCAGTGGTATCCTCTGGGCTTGAGGGGCAGGGGGACAAGCCAGCCAGGACCCTGCACTCCCAGCACATTGCTGCCTGGTGCTGCCTGTGTCGCAGTGCCATGCAGTTTTTGAGTGCTCAGCCTCAGGAGGAACCCGTCCCTGGGGGCTTCACAGATGTGTCCTGCACCCCAGTGCTGCTGCCTGCAGGGGCGGGAAGTAGCATTCAACAGAGTTGAGGGTTTATTCCTGGGAAGACACCAAACAGGCGAGCAGGGAAGAAGCAGCGTTTGTCCCCTACACCTCACATCAGTTTTCTGCTTGTCTTGGTGCACTATGTATACAGCTAGTAGCAGCAATGCTGACCCCAAGCCTCCCAGCAAGGAGCACCAAAGTATGTGTGGCCCTTGCAGGTTGTAATTGTTCAGTCCAACCCCACCTGGGGCTCCCCCACCCTCACGAACTCCACATGGAGTCTCAACACCCTATAGCCTCACTGCCCTGGCCATGAGCTGAGTGACATTTAAGCTCCAGCCTTGGCCTTAACAATGGTTAGAGATTTGCTGCTGGTTTGCCTGTGCTTAGCATCATGATAGAGCCCAGATTTATGCTGTAAGTTGTCCTGCCTTCTGCTGTAATGGCTGCTCACTTTGCCTTGGCTGCAGATGACCAAGCTCCGGGGGATGCCTCTCACTTTCCTCATCATGCCCTGGCTGGGATGCTGCTGGATGCACGAGGCTGATGAGGGCTCTTCCTGTGCTGTGGTCACCCAAAGCCCTCTGGCTCATCATCCCCTGTGAAGCAGACCTACTACCTCCACCTGAAAGAGTGGACAGTTGCCCAAAGCTTTGTAACTTTTCCCTAGTCTTTTCTGCCTCTGTAAGGCCCGTTTGCCTTTTCCCATACTGGGGTCCCCTGGTTCATCCCCTGGAAACTTTTGCCTCAGAGCTGGTGAGCTCCCTGCAGTAGTGCCTCATTGCTTGCTGGAGCACTCAGCATGTGTTGGCTTGTGAGGTTTACTTGGGGTTTCGGTCCAGCTGCTTGCAGCTGATTTTGTCACAGGGATTTCATTATAACTTGTGTTTTCCCAGTGGCCCACTTTATTCAGCACTTTAAAATGATGTGAGTAAAATGTCTCCATCAGACTCTGCACAGGTTGTGTTGTCTTGGCACTGGTGGTCCCCAGGGCTTAGGGAAGCTGAGATATCCCTGTGCTGCTGAGGCAACACCAAGCTGCTCCATGGAAGGCTCCTGTGCATGGTGGCTTTCCTATGGTGCACTCTACCCTGGCATAATCCCAGGTCATGGGATAGGCCTTCATGTTTTCCTTGCTGGTGTTTTTCACCCCTGCTTTTCAAGTCCAGAAGTAGGACAGAATGTGGCTCTTTCCGACTCTGCCAGTGGGTGTTCCTAGCAGGATGACAGCTAAGGCACTTCTTTTTTACTGCCTGTGTTTCAATGCACATTAAAGCTGCTGGCCCAGAAGAGATGAGGGATCCCCTGTGAGGGAGCAGCCTTTAAAGAAGACTTTTGATATCAGGAGCTGGGCTGGTAACTAGCTCATTCACACTCTCACTTGTCTCTGGGCCCTGGGGGAGGAAAGAAGACTGGAAAAAGTATGACATGAACACAAACAGCAAGTAACATTGAGAGCTGCAAGGTGTTGTTGGTTTGTTTTGGCTTGTTTAAAACTTCAAGGCTTAGAAAAAGCCTATGAAGAAAAAGATGTGTCTGCATGGGGGTGAACAGTTATTCTCTCCTGAGCATATAGCATCACTGGCATTTTAATTGGAGCTTGCTGGTTGTGATTTCCTTGGCATAGTGTTAGCTTGACTCTCCTGGGAGACGGTGCTTTCAAGTGGATAAGGAACGATGGCCAGCGTGGTTCTTCCACTGAAAAATCAGGGTATGATCCTGGGTTAAATTTCTGCATCAAATGTCAGTTGTCCTGTGGGTAAAAGTACCTCTTCCCAGAAATGAGAATGAGCAAATAGGCATTGCAGAGCACTGCAGATCCAAAAATGTTAGACTTTGTCAATCCATCCTCTCATACTCGGGGAAATGACCTGACTTTTGGGACTACAGATAAAGCTTACATGGCTCTATTAATAATCAACTATAGTATATTAAATTCTTCTCTTAACTTTCAGCATTTTTCCACTCACCACACTGAGGAAATACTTGGCTGGAGGAAAAACGACTTTTGGTATAGCTAGAAAGGTGTGCTGGAGGTAGCATGGGCGTATTCTGTTCAGCCCACAGCAATTTGGGCTTTTGGAGATTTTTATCTCTGTGACTTTGCACGAAGTGTGTGGGTTCCTGTTGCAGAGATCAGGACCCTGTGCCTGCTTGCCAGCTACCAGAGCTCAGGACCAGCTCAGCCATGCAGGAAGTGTGTGCCCCTCTTGCAATGCCCTGGCTTGGTGCAACACAGGTCTTGGTGGCACTTGATCTTGTGGAGCTGTCATTTATGAATCATAGAATCACAGAATGGTTTGTGTTGGAAAGGACCTAAAGGTCACCCAGTTCCTACCCCCTTGCCATGGTCAGGGACGTCTCACACTAGATCAGGTTGCCAAAGTCTCTGTCCAACCTGGCCTTGAACACTGCCAGGGATGGAGCACTCACAACTTCCCTGTGCAACC
>NDXB01014582.1:0-37883 GCA_002631895.1 Agapornis roseicollis
TGCCAGGGATGGGGCAGCCACAGCTTCTCTGGGCACCCTGTGCCAGCCCCTCAGCACCCTCATAGGGAAGAGCTTGTGCCTCAGAGCTCAGCTCAGTCTCCCTTCTTTCAGCTTCTTATCTCAGAATAGAGAAGTCCACACTGGTCAGCCCAGCTGCCAGGCTGAAACACAAGGTAGACAACGACACCTGAAGGCAGCAGGCTCCAGCGCCTTGCAATCTTGGCAGTGTTTTCACTTAGTCATCAGAGTGTGTTTACAAGTCTCTCCCACTATTCTCTTCCTGCCAGCAGCTGACAAGCGCGTCTAGTTAAGCTTAACAGGAGTATGTTTAATAATTAGCAGAGCTCAGGAAGACCTTGCTTGGAGCTCTGTTGCGTGTGGAGGTGTTAATAAGAGCACATGAGGAATGAGAAATGTTTGGCACTTGTAGCAGCTGGAGGATGCTTCCACCCTCATTCCACCAGCAGCATCTCCCCGTGGCTCTGGGCTGATGTCAGCAGTGCCCAGAGGCTCCTTTTGGTCCCTGCTTCACCATCTGCCTTTCCATTCGTGGGAGTGAAGGCTGCTGAGGACAGCAAAACAGCCTCCATTGTGTGGCTGGACCATCCACCTCCTCTCCACTTCAGCCATGGAGCCTTCTGCCTTTGCTCATGCTGGCTCAGCCTCATCCTCTGTGCAGGCAGGAACAGGCAGCTTCCAACCACGTCCTGACATGGATTGCCCACTTTCCTAGCAGGCATCATCTCCTCTGGTTGCTCAGGCTTGTATGCCCTGAGCCTGTCCTCCCCAGCTTATGGCTGCTGGTGATCTGGCCTTCCTCACTCCCCTTGCTCTCCCTCTCCTCATTCCCACTCACTCAGCCCACTGGAAATGTCCCTCACCAGGGCAGCTCACAAGCTCCATAGGTCTGGGTTGTAGCTCTCACTGTTGCTATCTAGTCCATCCATCTATTTCCTTGCTCCTTTTCATCTCAGCTTCATCTGTTCTCCATTTCAGACCATACTTTTATCATGTCTCATGCTATCATGTATCATTTTATCATATTTTTATCATACCATAACCTTCCCTGTTTCCAGACTGTTCCAGGCTGGCTCCTTCTGTTTATGTACATTTGCTGCCAACCTTCACTCTCCTTCACACTTGCCTTTGCTTTGCTTTTATGGGCTTTTATGATGTTTATGTTACATCAAGGCCCTTTCCCTTTTTATTCTCTTCCTGCTCCTGGATAATTATTGTTCTATCCATGGCTTTTACTGCCTGCCTTTATCATGAGTGTTTCTGTGGGTGACAGGAGTGTCTGGAGCACGTAACCTCTGTCTGCAAGCTGCTAGGCAGCTCAGATATGGGTCAGGACTAAGTGTGCTTTGCTGATGGATTCTGCCCATTACCTGGAGGAGTTTTCCTGGGCTGACCCTGAAACCTTTCCCTTAAAGCTGCTATAACCTTCCTGACTTGGCCTCTTCTGAAAATCAATGGCCACCACCTTCAGGTGCCTTCTTGTCTGTTACAGCCATGATCTGGGAGAGGTGACAACATCCCCTTGCTTGATCAGCTGGGGACCATGGGGATGGCTTGAAAGAGGCAAGTCCTCAAAGGATTCCCCCAGAGCAGACGGGAAGAGGGGAGTGTGCAGCTCTTCATTCTTTCTCTTTCTTTGGTTGTCTATGGCTATAGGGCATTAGCACAGGCTCCCATATCCAAGGAGAGGTGAGCTGGAAGCCTGGACCTTAATAGACTGGGATATAGATCTGGATGGACAGAGGGAAACATCTGACAGCCCTCTCTGGCCTACACAGGGCTATGAGAGCTCCACAATGGATCCCCCAGTTCCAGGGAGGACTGAGAGAGCCTAAAGGCTGTTAATCCCTCATTCTGCTCCAATAGCACGGTGCGGGGTGCAGTCAGCAGAACCTCACAGCTCCCCCATGTGCTTCCCCCTGCCAGTGGGTACCAGCCAGACCCGTGTTTTCCTTTCTCTCTCACGTTGCAGCTTTTTCCCTTGCAGCTGCTGGAGTCATTTAATTAAATGGTGATGCCGTGGAGCTGGCTCCTCTCCAAGGGCAGAAGCAGCAGCTTCACCTTCGGGGCAGGCAGGCTCCCAGTAACGCTGCACTTGACTCATACATCTCCTGATGGCAGGTTTAAAGGAAACCCTACCCCGCGGGACTGCTGCATCCTCTGCACGGGGCTCTGACACCCTGGAGGCTTTGGGCACCGTGGGGATGAGTTCGAGGTGATGCTGCACTCTCCAGGGATGCGCTGAGCTCCCTTCTGTGCCTGGATCCAGCCTGTAACCAGCAAACTCTGTGTCAGCTGCAGGGCAGATTCTTCTACAGGAGTGGAGTCACTGCCCAAGGGGGAGATGGAAATGGAATGGGGCTGATTTGGTGCCTTCAGCAGGGCTGGGGCAGAGCCAGAAAAACCGAGCAATAAATGCTGGAGCAGAAAGGAGTCAGCTGAGTGCTCCCTTGACTTCGTGTCCTTCCTTCCTTCCTTCCCGCTTCTCCTCTCTCAGCATCTCCAGGCAGCAGCCACGTTTCTCTAAGGACAAGGAGAAGTCACTGCCCTCATCCAGGCCCCAGGCTGAGACAGTCCCCATGCCCCTTCCAGAGCACTCACCCCTCTCCTAACCTAAATACCCCTCATGCAATCGCGTCTCAATCACCCATAGCCAGTGGCCTCCCCCAGTGCCTTTCTCCCAGCCTCTTGCAAGGGACCTCTGCATGCCATAGAATCATAGAATAGTTCAGGTTGGAAAGGACCTTAAGATCATCCAGTTCCAACCCCCCTGCCATAAGCAGGGACACCTCACACTAAACCATGCCATGTACAGACAGCCCTGCACCACAGAGCTGTGCATCACCCCGAGGTGCAGCAGCCAGGCCATAGCCTAAAGGTGTCCCTGCCCATGGCAGGGGTTTGGATCTGGATGATCTTTAATGTCCCTTCTAACCCAAACCAGTCTGTGATTCTATGACTCTTTAAATGCCATGTGCTCCATCCCCCACAGAGGGCCCTGGAGCGATCAGAGGATGTGTAGCATTTCTACTCCCTCCTCTCTGCTGCTTCCCCAATTTCTGCCTCTCCCAGAGGCAACCTGTGAACAAATGCAAACCCCAAGGAAAGTCTCAGATCTTTCAAAATGAAAGAAAACCCCTCTGGAGGAGAAAAAGCAGAGGCACAGCTGCTGCCAGCAGGGAGCTGCTCCTCACATCCAGCATCTGAAGGCAGATTGCAGCAAGAATAAATGGTGGCCTTGTGAGTAGCAGGCTGCTGCTGGCACTGGGCACATCAGCAGCATCACAGGTCAAGCAGGGCTGGCAGGGCGGACAAGTGAAACCTTAACCTGCTATTTCACTGTAAGAGTTGCTCTCCATGTATTCCTTAGAAAGCATACCCTTAGCTTATCCCACTTTATCCCACCTCCAGGAGAGCTGAGCTCCTGGAGGAGCTCCCATCAAGAAGCAGACAAAGCCCATGAGGGGCAAACTTCTGTTAAAACCTGAAATGTGAGTGTGTCCTGGTGGCAAATGTATTGCCATCATCACACCAGGAATGCTGGGGCCTGGGAGAAATGAACTTGCTGAGATGCCCTGGGCACAGCTGCATGCCCCAGGCAGATGAGTCTTGTGGCTCCCCAGAGTGCCTGTGCTTGAGGCAGAATACAGAAATCATGACAACTCTGTCTGCAGCACCAGGAGCAGGCATAGGGGGAAATGTCAGGATATTTCCAGAGCTCTGGGAAGAATCAACCTCTTAAATCATGACCTAGTCCCTGCAAAGACAGTGCAGTCCCATGGGGAAGGGCTTGGGGGTGTCGAGAGATGAGAAACTGAACATGAAGCAGCTTCAGTGTGCGCTTGCAGCCCAGAAACAGGCTGAGAAAGATGGGGCTGTTCAGTCTGAAGCTGCGTGGAGACCTCAGAGCATCTCAGGGGAGGTACAGGGATGCTGTGGAGGGACTCTTCACCAGGGACTGTAGGGACAGGACAAGGGGTAATGGGTTTAGACTTAAACAGAGGAAGTTCACTCACACTAGACTGTGTCATCCAAGGCTCTGTCCAACCCAGCCTTGAGCACTGCCAGGGATGGGGCAGCCACAGCTTCTCTGGGCACCCTGGGCCAGCGCCTCAGCACCCTCCCAGGGAAGAGCTTGTGCCTGAGAGCTCAGCTCAGTCTCCTCTCTGTCAGCTTAGATCTCCTCTTTCTGAGGGTATCACAAACTCTGTGCAAGTTTCTGGACAGCTTTCCTGTATTCCTGCTGGCAGGGAATGACAAGGACCTGGGGGAACCCAGCTACCAGACCCTTAGGTAATCTTTTGAGAAGAGGATTGTGTTGATTGTACTATAGAAGAATTAGTCCTGGTTTTATACTTACTATAATATTCCCTGTAAATACAAATACATCTTAAAGATAGGCTCACGTTGAAAATTTGGGGTCAGAATTCACTGTGGTTAAGGTGGGCTCCTCTTCCCACTGTTAAGCAAGCTGAGAGTAAAGGCAAGGCATAAGAAAGAGCAAAAGGGAACTAGACCATGCAGAAGATGTCCCAGAAAGAACTGAGGTTGTATTTGAATCAGTATTAATCTGTCATGGCAGAAGCCTGGCAAGCAAGAGCAAGAATTTAACTGAACATAACAAAGCTGAGGTGCCCAGAAACTGGATTTATCAATAATTATAGCTCAATACATTGTTCTCAGCCATTCTCTTTCAGAAACAAGCTTTGATGTTGTTTCCCCAAAGAAACCTGCCCGTGGACCTGATCTGAAAGTGTTTCACCCCTTTGTGTAAGTACATGATCCAGGATCATTGGGGACTGGCTGTTTAGTGAAGCCTCTGTAGAGAAGCCTGTTCAGAGCAGAAGGTATCTCAAGTCATTCTTTGTGTGCTTGCTGAAACCCACGGCTGGCCAACGCTCTTCCAAATCCTGTGCTGAAGTTTGAAACACATGGCTCGTTTCAACTCTGGCTCCCATTTGCCTAAACAGGAGAATCCCACAATCCTTCAGGTAATCCATGTCTAATTCACTGCCTGAGAAGTTGTTTCAGTGGTTAATTACTCCTGAGATGCTAAAAATTTACATCTTATTTTAGCTAGGATTTGTCTGGTTTCGTGTCACCCAGGGCAGCAGCTCGAATTACTTGGGCTGGATGTACTGCAGAGTGCTCTGCTATGAAATATTTACTCTGACCTTAGCATCAAATATATATTCAGCAATGTTAAGGTCAGGATTGTCACCTCTTGATCTTTGCTTTGACATACCCAAAGTGCACTCTCTTTGCTTTTTATACATGGTGAAAGAGAGGCTCAGAAGGAAGCAGAGTGAATATGTGGAAGGAAAAAGGAGACCTCATTGAATGAGCATCATTAATATTGCAAAATCAAATGCTCAGATGTTGGAAGCTTCAAGTTGCCTTTCTGAAGGAGTTGGCCATCAAAGATACATTAGCATAGCTTAGAGAACCAGGTTGTGCTCAGGACTGTGAGAGCTGTTTGAAAAGGAGAATTCATTCCTGTACAGAGAGTTTTAAAGTCTCTTCTTTTTCAGATCTGGAACAAACCAGGCAGAAAAGGGACATGGGCCAAGAGACCTGCCTCAGGAGAGCTATAGATGCAAATGCCTGCATGGCCTTTCTCCTTGTCCCTACAGGTGTCACTGAAACCAAGGCACTGTCCCAAAGAAATCTTCCTTTTCCAATGAAAAAGATGCCTTCACTGGGGTGAGAGGGGGATAAGCCTTGAAGTGAAAATCTCCCATCGGCTCAAGTATCCACCAAAGGTCATTATTAGTAATTCTTCCACTGCAATGTATCTCATCAAATTGGCCACATGCCCTAGAATCCCAGACTGGTCTGTGTTGGAAGGGACCTTAAAGCTCATCCAGTCCCAACCCCCTGCCAAGGGCAAGGATGCCTTCCACTGGAGCAGCTTGCTCCAAGCCCTGTCCAACCTGGCCTTGCTGGATTTTACTAAGGCCAGAGTAACTAGCCTGAAATTGAGAGAGACAGATGCCCTTGGCACCATGGTGATGGTTGCCTTAGAAATAAACAAACACCCAAAGTGGATGGATAGATTTCTGCCTGTGTAGCAGGGAGCTGACTCAGGCCCAGTGCTTGCTGCACGGCACATTGATTTCCAGTCTCATCCACGGGCTTCTTCCATCTCTTAGGCAACTGTTTGGGCTTATTTATATTCCTGCCGAGATGTAAAAACAACAGCCTGCAAAGTTATCTTCCCTGGTTATCTTTATTGTTTGCATAGCACAGATTTCCCTCCATGCAAAGTGCGGGGGTTTTCTTCTCCCTTGAAAACAGCCTGGACTTTGTTTAGGGGAGAGAGGAAGAGAGCCAGCACTGAAATGCATTTGTGAAGCTTGTTAACCTCCAGCTTCAGTGCTCTGTACCACTGACCTTTCTGTCATCACTGTGGAGCCCTGTTATCCATGACTGTAAACCTGGGGCATTTCTTTAGCGACCTGAGCAGGGTTTGCTTTGAAGTCAGGTCTCCTATTTCGCTGGCATGGATTTCTTTTGGTCTGAATTGGAAAGAGAACAAAAACACAGGAAAAGGTCCCACATCAGGGTAAACGGAATACTTCATTTTGATGTCATCTGGAGGTTTGGGCCCTACTGCCATTCTGTGCTTCATCATAAGAGGAAATTCCAGCAACTCTGGAGTCCTCTGACCTCCCTGGAATACATTGGTTCAATCCTTTTATCCAATGCTGAAATTTGTCAAAAGCAGCACTTCCCTGGAGGAAAAATCCTACTTGGATAAACAGGCATTTTCCAAGCGAGATATACCCCATCCGCAAACATTCCCCAACCCTAATAATGGTGCTTCAGAGGATGTTATCATTCAAGCCCAGCTTTCCAGGCAGCAGATGTCTGTCACTAGCCTCTAGATAATTTGGATGGATGATCACAGAAATGCAGGAATGACTCGTGCACAACACATTTTGAGAGGATCAGATGCTCAGTGAAAGCCTCATGCCCCAGGGCAAGGTCCAAGAGGGCCAGGCCTCCTACCAGGCTATAATAAGGGGGAAAATTCCCTGACAAAATAGGGGGTGAATGTCAACCCTTGTTGCTTCATTTTGCAATCCCCAGTCCAACAAAGACTGAGTAATCTCACGGTGAATATAATCTGATGCTGATCTAGAAGCTCTCTCAGTGCAGCCTCGATGAAGCCTTCTCCTCTTGCTGTCATCGTGTCTGATCTTGGCAAAGAACAGCTTCAGCATTTGGTCGCTGACGTCCGGTGCCGTTCTCTGTTTCTCCCGATGCCTCATGTTTCCTGTTTCATGGGCTAAGCTCTGATGTGTGCCTCTCTTTTTCTATGCAATTAAAATCCGGAGCCAAGCAGCCAATTTCCATGGGCATCGTCATATTCTGCTCTTCCAGTGATGCCTCATCAGAGCATCTCAGAACATTTTGCATCCATTCATTAATAAGCCAGCCACCTGTCTTGGAAGACAGGCAGAATTATTCCTTAACTGCAAGTAAGTAAAATAAGGACACAGACATTAGCTGGGTTGCTGGAGACCATAAAAAGCCTTTGTCCTTGCATGACCCTGTGCTTTGTAACTGGTGTCTTGACAGAGGTTTTTGGAGCCTTATGCAGATGCAGCAGCTGACAGTCAAATAAAATACAACCCTGTAATGTCTAGTTTGTCTTCCCATGTTTCTTCTGTTTTGCCATCTTATACCTTGGGGAGAGCAAGCCTTTGATGAGATGCTCTCCCTGTCCATCAGGCCTACTATAACCAACCTGCAAACATTTCCTCAGCCTCAGCAGCAAAAGGGTGAGTGTCCCTGCAGATGCTTTACATGGAAAGGGAATCAGTTACTGAGCCACACAGTGCACCCACTGTCTGGCATGGTTTAGGTCCCTGAGGGCTTTGAGGTGTCTTGAAGAGGTGTGTGTTTAGCTGTGCTAAGAGTCTGCCTTTTCCTTCTTCCATTCAATCTCTGCTTTGAACAGGCCACCAAATGATGGTCATAAATATCAGGGGATAATTAGAGATTCCTTTTGCTTCCAAGTTCCAAAGTTATAGAGAAGATGAACCTTTCAAGCTGCTCTGTCCCTACCTTTCCCCTGGGAGGGCTCCTGCACTGGTCATTGGTGCAGGAGACACCACTGGGCTTGGCAGCCAGTCCCCTTCAGTAATTCATCTCCAATATTCCTAGTACTGCTTCAGATTGATGATGTTTTCCCCTTTCCTTTCTCTTTATATTGTCAACTTAACTGCTCTGACTTATAAAGCTGTTAATCTTTCACACACATGCTTACGTTAAGCAGCTTAAGAGCACTGCAAACACTTTATCCTCATAAAGATTGAACTGCCCAGATATGAAACTTGTAGCTCTGGAATAGAACAAAATTTACGTACGCAAATAAAAGCTGAAGGTCAGGGACAGGCAGAGAGGCTGTAAATATTCCTGGGCCCATATTTCAGAAGGCTTGAAAAGAGGAGATGGGTTGATTGGCTTCAAGCTGCTTCTGTGCCCTGCGTCAGCAGGAGCTGAGAGGAGAGGGAAGAAGGTGCATTTCTTGCACCAGAGGAGGTGACCAGGACAGGCAGCTGCTTCTAACCCCATTGCAAATGTCTCAAGTGAAGTCAAGAGAGATTCCTTTCTTCTCTGTTTTTGAAAGGGAGCTGACTCTGTCTTTGAAGGTGGATGAGCCAGGTTTGAAATGCCCCTGGCTGAACGTCTGGCAGTGTTCGGCTGTAGCTGTGTGGGGTTTGCACCTTCTGCTCCCTCTTACATCGCTCAAGAGAAGCAGCAGAGAATCCAGGCAGCCCTTGGTGATGCAAGGATTAGTGATAGGCTTGGCTTGACCTTGGTGCAGGGCTATTACAGTGCCTGGGCACAGTTCAAGTGCAGATCGGGCTGCCTTTGTGTTGGGTCCTGCAGAAGCAGGTCTGCTGTTATCTGGTCCTGCTGCACCTCAAAGACAAGCCTTAGGCAGCAGAATAAAGGACTCTGAACACCTCTAATAGCTATGAGAAAATGCCTGTACACACCATGATCCACGTGCTCAGAGAAGTGATTTATCTATGCTGGGCTGGTAAGCTGCAGTTAATTCATAGAATCATATCATAGATTCATATAATTCATCATTCATTCATAATTCATCATACTTGGTCCTCATCGTGATACCACAAGGTCTTTTGGACCATGCATGGAAGATGCAGCACCTACTGAGTCATTCTGGCTGTGGGCTCTGTGTGCACTGGAAGTTCAGTCCCAATGATATTTCCATCCCAGTTCCAGCCCTGTAGAGCTGAAGGGGAATATAATAAGGACCAATTCTAAGTGAAGGATTTAGGAGCAGGGTGGCCTCAGCAGTAGCATAACGTGACCCTGCCAGGCCATCAAGCACACAATGGCCAAAACTATTGGACCTGTCCTTGATGTACAGCTTTCCTGCCTATAGAAGCTTGATGACACTCCTGCATGTTGGAAATACACAGGAAGCCCTGGCATAAATAGGAACTAGGCCAGTACATCCCTCTTTTCCTCTCCAATATTATTTGTTGGATCTCTCTGAACTTCTCTGGCAGTGATTTCTCCCTCCTCTTTTCCCTTCCTGCATGGGGAAAGAAGTGGCTGTGAAGCCCCCTTGCCTGGAGAGCTGCAGTGAAACAGTTAACCTTTCCCAGGCCTTGTGATGGGGATGCAATTTATAATTGTATTTTCCAAGAGAGCTATAAACTTGTCTCCTATCAGTTTTCTGGCTGAGGCAGAGTCATCAAGAGTTGCATCAGGGATGAGGTATAATTCAACCAATTATAGCTGGCAGGTTATGCTGCACTTGTAAAGTACGGATTTTAAAGCCTGCAATTGCTGATAAACAGTATTGCAGGCAGAGCAGTGCAAAAGCTGTTCTCACTGAAAAGGCAAATTGTATCATTTAACCCTTTCCTCCCAGGGGACCATTGCGTCGCTGCCAGTGATGCTTTTGCACCTCTCTGCAGCAGCATCATGGGTACATTGGGCTGTGTGGGCATCAGTGGAGGGGCTGCTTGTGCTGGGAAGGCAGAGGTGGGGCTTGAATGCATGGAGCAGGCTTCAATGGGCTGGGAAAGCCCATCTGGAAAGGAGGTGATTTCCCACCCTGAATGTCTGCAGGACAGGGGTGTTCAGCCCAATACATTCAGCCCATGGATGCAGCACAGAGGAGTCCTCAGGAAGCATGTGCCCTCTCCCTCCATCAGTAAATGCATTGCCATTTTATCCTCCATTTAGATCCAAAAGGGTAATTGTTTCCGTGTAGCAGAATTAATTGTAATCTCACTATTAGCTAATTGTCCTTTCATCTCAGTGTGGCTGCTTCGGAATTACAGGGTTACATCACCAGCAAGGGGGGTGGCTGGGAGGCAGCGGCAGCCTCCTGCAGCAGGGAGGTGTCCAACTGGATTCAAACTTCAGTAAGGGTGAGGAAAGGCTGCCGGAATTCCAAATGATTCCCTTTTCCTGCTGCTCCAGCCTTCCAAGACCCCTCTTTGGCCAAGAGCTAGTTGATGCTCCTCAGAGCCACCACAGCCAAAGCACCACACGAGATGGGAGGAGGATAAGGAAGAAGGAGCCCAGCTGGGTACCAGACACAGTGAACTGTGCAAACACGAGTGGTATTAAGTTCCCTTGTGAAGGAAGGGGGTGTTAACGAGAGCTAAGGAGATGAACCTCCTGTTAAGGCCATCCCCAGCTGCTCGTCCTCAACAGCCCTGGAAAACCATCCCTCTTTCCCAACCCACCCTGCAGCTCCGTGCCTGGACCTGGAGGGATATTTTGGGAGCAAGGCCACTAGAGGGCATTCTGGGATTCCCACAGACAGCCTGGCAGAGCCAGCGCCTCGCTCTCCTCCAGGCTTTCGCTGGCTCCCTCCAGGTCTCCCATTGCAGTCAACTTGGGCAGTTGCTTGGGAAAGAGGGAGGGATCTGCCCCTTGTGTAGTCCTTGTGGATGGAACCTCAGCCAGGTCCTGCTTCTGGTGCTCCTCTGTGGGAAGTGGATTCATTCTGGGCCAGACCTCATAATTACCAGTGCAGGAGGGATGTTACTGATACCCCTGAGAGATGCTTCCTTAATAGTGATGGAATCTCCACACCTTCCCCAGGCGATCTATACCAGTGCTTCCTTATCCATCCTGGTAGATGGGCTTTCCAGGTGCTACCGTGAATCTTATGCAGCTGAAGTTCATGTCTTCCTGCCTTACCCAGCCCAGGCATGGAGAACATGTTATTCTCTTCCCTGTAGCAATCCTTTACACCCTTGCAGACTGATCCTGTGTCTCCCTTTCCCTAAGATAAACATGCCACCTCTCCCTCTCGTTCTTTGCAGGCTATCTTTCCATGTCTCTGATCATTCTTGTTGCTGTCCTCTGGGTGCTCTCCAACTGAGCCTCATCAGAGATGCCTGCAGGAAGTGTTTGCACATCTCATGTTGCTGGCCACCCCAATCCAGCCAGGTCATTCACTGCAGAGCTGCTGCCAGATCAATGTTTTCCACCCTAAACCTTTTTCTCTAAGTTCCTGCCTTGTTCCACATCTGCTCCTTTTCAACAGGGACAAACCAGCATTGTTCTTGCAGCCCTTAAGGTTTGGCCAGTGGAACCCATGGTGTGATCCTCTGCTGTACTGGGGGGCTGAGAACACAGAATGTCTTGTCTTGGCCCAAATAGAATCATAGAATGGTTTGGACTGGAAAGGACCTTAAGATCATCCAGTTCTAACCCTCTGCCATGGGCAGGGACACCTCACACTAGACCATGACTCTCAAGGCTCTGTCCAGCCTGGCCTTGAACACTGATAGGGATGGAGCATTCACCACTTCTCTGGGCACCCTGTGCCAGTGCCTCAGCTCCCTCACAGGGAAGAACTTATTCTTCCTATCTAACCTGAACTTGCCCTGTTTCAGTCTGAACCCATTACCCCTTGTCCTATTGCTCCAGTCCCTGATGAAGAGCCCCTCTCCAGCATCCTTGTAGGCCCCCTTCAGATAACGACAACCAACCAGACACACATGGTACCAAAGCCGTGCCTGTGCAACCACTGGTGTTCTCTGCTGCGACAACACAGTGAAATGGTATCTGCTATTGTGAGCTTAGAGAAGAAAGGTCTGTGTGGTTGAATAAACAAAAATAACATCAAATGGTGCTGCGAGTCCTTTTCAGTTAATACTCCCAAGTATCCAAGATTAGGCATTTCCCATAAAACCTTCATGTTTTGAGTCATTTCAGGAAATGACAATGCAACAATAACAACATGACAATGGCTTTATAATAGGACAATAGCAAACACATCTTACACATGAGCGAAAGCTGGGGGGGTTTTTGCCAGTGAAGTTGCAGTGAATTGATCCATAAAACAAACAAATAAAATGAGATAAAAGCAGGGTTGTTTTCCTGAAGACTTGCTTAAGTCAAAAGCAAATTACTGGGTTCTGCAAGAGAGTTCCTGGAGGATGCTCCCAAGTGTGGGCTACCCGAAACCTCCATCAGCATCTTCTGGCTTCAGGATCTTTGAAACACCGGGGTGATTTATTATTGACTCATAGATTTATTATTGACTCATGATTTATTTATTATCCAATGAGAGGATTTGTTATTGAGTCATAGAATCATTTAGGTTGGAAAAGACCATCGAGCCCAACGGTTAATCCAGCACTGCCTAATCCACCACTAATCCATGTCCCTGAGCACCACATCTACGTGTCTTATAAATCCCTCCAGGGACGGTGGCTCCACCACTGGGCAGCCTGTTGGAACCATCAGATACTTACACAGAGAGTAATTCTATGCCTGATGTCCCCAATACAACAGAGGAACCAAAGGATCCCTTCACTCAACCATACTGTGCTCTGTTAGTGGGAAGCACTTATTAGGTCAAAGAGCTGCTCCAGGCTGCAAGGGGAAGAACACATGGTTGGGGGTTAGCACTGGAGATGTGTCCTGTCCCCAGGCAGGGATTTGGCTGCTCCCACATTCCCAAACACTCGCAGCTATTTACAGCACACCCTGCAGTGCACAGCTCCAGCAGATGCCCATTTCCTTGGCCCCTGACAAGTGATTGCATTAAGTGCTGCTCACACAAGGCGACTGCAGTAGGGTCCTGACCCAACTCTGACCTCCACCATCTGGACCAGGAGTCACCAGCTCGTTAGACACACACAGATCAGATGCTTGCAGGTTTGACACCAGACGAGCCGCACTCTGAGCCAGACGCTTTGAAAGGCTCTGTTGGTGTCACAGGGATGTTCAGGCTGCTCTGAGCACTGGGTAACGCTGATCCCTCTTAACAGGGACACCAGGATGCCACAGCGCTGTCTCTGCTGTCTCAGGAGCTGCACTGATGCAGGAGAAATGTGGGACAGGAGGTCCTGGGCTGCTGTCACCTCCTGGTTGTCAGTTCCGCTGCAGTCACCATGGTGGGGTTTGAACACCCAGCTTTTCAGCTGCTGTGTGTTCCCAGGGCGGAATATGTCCTGGCAGGGACTCCTGACTGGCACCAGCATCAGTGAAGAGTCAGTGGTCCATAAGTCACACAGGCGCCAGGGTCTAGTTTGGATGGAAGAACTGAACAAGTCCTATCTACATTCCTACAAAGCCTTTGCATGCCAGACCCACCTCTGCCCTCTTCCACACTGACCTGGAAGCATCTGGCTCAAGCAGCTGTGGCTGAGGTGTCCCCAGATGCAGCCTGGTCTCTGGTTTCCCCTCTTTGAAGGGGACACACTTGCTGCTGAAGTAATTCTGGTCCCTCTGCTTCGACATGGCATGAAGAGGGCTGCCTGAATGAAACCCATTTTGATGCTCAGCCTCAGCTTGCATCAGCCTCACTCTGCCCACCGCAGCCTACACCAGGTTGTGGTGGTCCATGATAAAGTAAATCAGCACCTGAACTTACAGGCTTAGAGCTGGGTGCAACTTAGAGAAGGATCACGTTTACCCACCTGGTTGAAGTCTTGGCTGTAAGGTAACATGAAAACCACTTGTCCAGGCAGAAACAAAGAGCTTTTCCACTGGCCAGATGGACCTCTGTCAAGATGCAAGGGGGGTTCACTCGCTGGGATCATACAGGAAAACTAATTAAGTCTCAGGTCTTCTGTTTCCCCAGTTCTTTGAGTTCCTATGAATCCACAGCAGGCTCAGTTCAGTTCCTCCATATAGTGAATGTGAGGCAAAGCAAAGCACTGAAGTGAGGTGACAAAGAATGAAAAGACAGACCCAAGTCCACTGAGAGTCAGGAAAGCAATTTGAAGGGCAAGAGGATGCAGATGTGAAGGCAGGAAAGAGAAGATCAGTGCAAGCATATGGTGAGGCCTGAATGAAAGAAGGCCAGCAAAGAGTGAGCCAAGCAGAGTGGCATCAGGTCTGGTGGGTCAGGCACAACCGTGCACTCCAAGGAGCAGATTACATGGCAACAGCTACTGATATGACAGGCATCAGAGGAGACTATCCATCTGTGAGAGGGCTTGGCAGAGGCTTACCATCCCATTAAACGTCTGCTAGACTGGAACAAGATCAAAGGGAATGCTGCTGCTGCAGAAGGTATCCGGTATGAGAGGACAGGGTAAGCACTTGGTAGTGACTGACAACGCTAGCTGACATGCAGCCACATAGAGCGTGACAGAGCTGATGCTTCAGGGTTTGTTCAGGGTCAGAGCATCACTGTATATCCTGCTTCGTCCCACCTGTATGAAACAGGAATGTTAGTGCAGCTTCCTGCACCAGCCAGCCTGGAGTCTATTTTGGCAGCTGGTGCAGGTACAGCTGAGATGTGCAGATGCACGCTATGGTCCTGTGCAAACATCACTGTCGGTTTCTTTAGGGGATTGGTTATTTCTTCTTAGTTTTCTCTTTTGTTTCAAAATCAAAACCCATCAGGCTTCTGAATGCTGGGGAAATCGAGGTACCCAACGCACATCACTAAACCATGTTGATTTGAACAGTGGATGTTAATAGAGCAGCACAACTGCAATAGAGAGGTCTCTTCTTAGAGAAACAGGAAGTCAAGGCTGGAGATAGTGCACCATCTGTCATCTTGCAGGCTCATAAGCAACGGCCGTACACCCAAAGCTTCCATAAACACCCAAGCATCTTTGTTCCACCTGAAGAGCCAACACCAAGTGGTGGCCACAGCCCTGCCCGGGGGTCTGCTCTGATCCTCCTCTGGCAAGGTTTCTCATTGAGGGCTCTGGAAGGATGGGGAGGTCAGTAAAGTTGGCAAAGGGCTTTTGGCTGACTCCTGTGGGTCTGTTGGCTTGGGACGGGTGTTGATTCTCTGCGTGTACTTTATTGCCTTGCTGTAAGGTCAGTTCAATATCTCTCATGTGCTGGCTGGGCCACTGCCAAGAAGTAATGTAGCAAGACAAGGACAATGCTGAGATGAAGAGAAGTGGATGAGCTCAGTGCTCTCAATGCTAATTATCAGGCGTGATCGGCCTTGCTAAAATCTCCCCAGGCCTGGAGCCACATTTTCTCACTTGCTTTTAATCATGATGCTGATGGAGAAATGAATGGCACCTACCGGGGCGCAGCTCCTCGGAGGGATGTAAGTGCACAGTTACAATTACCCTGTGATGCACACAGGACTTCGGGATGTGTGGTCCCTTTCCCCTGACCTTATCTCTACCTCTGTGCAAAGTGAGCTCTGCAAGAGCCAAGTGCTTCAGCCACCGGTTGCCTCAGCTGGGCTGGCCTGAACAGGACCTGAGGGGCTAAGGAAGAGCTGTGTGCCACAGACTGGGATTTTCCCCGTTTTCCTTGGATTGCTTCATTTTACTCACATAACCCAGTAAGAGATCCACTGGTCTGTTGGAAGGGAAAATCACATTGCATCTCCCCCATGCACTAGTAAGTGCTCACTGTGGCACTGAGCCCTCCCTGGCTGTGCACTCAGGAGCTGCCAGGCTGTTTCCCTGCAGGAATGGGATTCACATCCTCCCTGGAGGCAGCCTGGGAGATCAGGCTTTTGGTGTGAGACAACAAAGTCATCAGTCTGACAGAGACGTGATTTTCTTGCTCTGCCTTTACTCCAGCAAGCCCAGTGTTGTGCTTTATGCAGTCTGTCCTCTTCTCATTTTATCACTTTTTTACCTCTGAAGCTCGATACCTCCCTTCACAGTGGGGCCCATTCCAAGTACCTTCAGTGCATCCTGGCAATGAAGCTGACAGCCCAAACAACGCTCTAGAAGTTAGGGAGGCTTCTTTAAGTCGGTACCTACTGTGCCAGCAAAGCCCTGAGCTCACCATCACAGGCAGCGCAGAACAGTAACGCTCTTAACAAAAGCTGGATTTGCTCAGACAAGGCTTGGGCTTGAGAGAATTGGCTTGTTCTGAAGCAAGGTCTGTGGCACCCTGCGAATAGACAAGGACCTTCAAACACTCCACCAATGGACAAGGACCTTCAAACACCCCAGAGGCATGAAACGCCTGTATGGTGATAAGAGCCCCACTGATAAATCACCGCTCAGTGTTCATAGCTGAGGACTAGCATCGAGTTGGGCAATTCTTTCCCATGCACAAGGCCAGCCTAATCCAGGCTATCTGTGCTCGTATAACTGCTCTGAGCAGAGCACTAGGACACGGGAAGGACAGGGAGATGACCAAGGTGTGCAGTGGGATTGAGAGGTGTGGGAGAGAGCAGGGATTGCGGAGGGGGAGCGGGGACCACTAGAGGGAAGCATGAAGCCGCTCACACCAATGGCTTCGGAGGAGAGCCTGAGAGCCGGTAACAAAAGAAAAGGAGCTGCGGGTTCTGGGGACAGGCAGAGTCATCTCCTGGGGTGCTGCTGCTTTGTGAGCATCTCCTATAGGCCCTGGGCAGGTCCAGCTGAGAAGGAAGGAGTGCAAATGCAATCAGCTACCTCCAAATGGTCCGAGTCCTTCTTGGCTCCCCAGGAGGAGACAGTGGGATCTCATCATCCCCTCTAGAGCCTGGAGGCTCCCTCAGAGCAATGCTGTGCCTCCCTGCTTTAGCATGTCATTAAACACATGGTAAAAGGGGGGAAAACCTCATGGGGTTGGTCCCTGGCGTTATAAATTGTGAGAGTCAACTTAGCCTGACTGGGTCAGCATGGTGTCCAATGATGGAGAACAGTGAAGAGCCAATTCCCTTGTCCCATCCCAGAGGGTTGCCCAATGGGAGCCAAGGGTCCTGGCAAGAAAGGTCATCTCCTTAGGGGTGGGAGAAAGGGACAGGAATGCGGACACCCCAAGGGATGACTGCTCTCATACACTGAGTCCCCAGTCAGGTCTTGGTGCATATTTGGGTGCTCAGCACAATGGCAAGCCAAGCTTCCCACTCCTTACCCCCAGGGATGCAACTGTCCTGCAGGCTGAAGGTTCCAAACCTTCTATATACATACGAGAAAGCATGTGTTTAACTAGTGCTGCTTCTGACTCTGTTTCCAGCCACCCCATAAGCCAGATTAGCCTCTGAAGGGTCTCCGGTTTCCATAGACATCTAGAATGGCATCCTGGCAATGGCATAGATCAGAAACAGAGCCGGGAAGTGAAGCCACTTGCCTGGAGATGGCTGCAGAGCAGTCATCTACCATTTGAATGACTGAACAGGTCTAGACTGAAGCAGAGGCAACAACATGGGTCTGGTCAAGGAGAAATCACTACGTTATGCTAAACCCTTCTTGGGGCTGTGGAATCCAGTGAGTGTGGCCTTTCCTGTGAATACCCTTATCAGGGTGCTTGGAGAAATTCCCCTTCCTTTGTTGCAAAAGCGTGTGGCAAAGAGTGTGAGAATCCACTTCCCCCATCCACAAGAGCTCAACAGAGGGGAGGTGACTGCTGCTACAGGGCAAAGTCTCAGCTGTGCTTCTTTCTTTGGACCCAGGCATCACAGTCCACCCAGCTGCATCTCTCCCATGTGTCGAGTCTTCCCTTGCTTCCAGTCTTTAGACATCTCACTTGGGTTTTCTTCTGGAAGAGTCTTTGCTAGGAGAATATTTCAGCTCCCGTTTGAATCACAGCTCATGAGCTGCCAGCTGAAAAGAAGGGGGTCTGAGCCCATGCGCCTGCATCTGTTCATGGGAATGCCTCGAGGCACTGCGTGTTAATACACTCTCTGCAGACCACAGTCTAGTGTTTCTTAGTTGTACTAAATCACAGAAAATGACAACATGCTCCATCTGCAAGTGAACAGAGACATCTTTATGTGTTGACTGAGCCAGAGAGGAGCAACGCCTTGCACTGCATAGACGGAGGAGCCTACAGCAAGGGCTCAGGGATGACCCCTCTGACTCCTTCCCAACTATAAAAGAGGCTGAGGATCTGGGATTGCTCCTTGTGGATGTCCTTGCTGCCCATCTGGGTCTGCTGGGATTTGGTATCTCTGCAGAGCATCACGGCACAGCCGAAGCATTGTCTGGGTGAGGCTGTGTGTGCTGGGGGCTGTCTCCAAAGCTGGTGGTGATGGGTGGGGGAGACATATCTTAGCTCTGCCCATGGCTCCTCTGAGTCTGCAAGCCAGAGCCAACCCTTTATTCTCTGCTCTAGAGATTTTACTACCCTTTGCCCAAGAATATGCTGTTCTCATGGACTTGCAAGTGGAGGCCGCAGCAGCATCGATCAGGACTCTTCATCCAAGTAACCACAACAGGATTCTGGAGTAAACTACAGATAAACACTGCTACCCAGCTTCCTGCCTTTGCCTGGGGTTTTTCACGGAGCAATACCCCTGGGTTCATCACTCAGCAGAGCTGCTTTTCTGCTATGACCCTCCTCAGAGGGCCTGTTCATTTGAGGGGGGCAGGATGGGCAGCAGTGTGCTGCCTTATGCATAGCTTGCTGCAAAAGTGCCTCCTTGCACAGAACAGGAGTGCTTTGGTGAGCAATTTACTTGCTTGCCCCCATTGTGGCAAAGCAGTTAATGCTGAACAGTGCAGGAGCTCTGCCCCATCCCTGCTGAGCACCACGACACGTCACACCGTGGCCCTTCCAGCCTCCACAGCACGGACGCACTAAACCCAGGAGGTGGAGAGAATCTAAACCAGCACAAATCCAACATAATGAGGCTTTTCAAAGCGAAGAAAAGGCCAAAGGTGATCATTGCTCCAAATTGGACATGCCCTGGTATCAAGGTGATGGAGGTGAGATAAAGGCTTCATGTCAGAAAGAGCAGGTTAAGTGTGCTCCCTGCATCCCCTCCCTCCCTCTGTAAGGTAGCAGGACCAGGCAAGCGCACCATCCAGACTGTACTGCAGTGGAATAAGTCTCTCAAAACCCCAAACTCCTTCCCAAAGGAAGGAAAATTGATAGGAAAACCCCAGAAAATGCACCACCAGTCGTGTTTTTCTCCCACATTATCCTGACCCATTGCTCCTGAAGAAACTGGGACTTCTAAAGGCTGGAGTGGGAGGAAGAATAAGAGAGTGACTCAGTTGTTAGCTCTGCTTCTGCCTCTTGATACCACCTTGGGCATGTATCCTGCCAGCTCTGTGCCACACTACAGTGGAGATGAGGCTGTAAAACCTTCCTTGCTTCCCAGGGAGAGAGGAGCAATTCGTGAGCATCAGGAGAGCTTTGAAACCGCAGGTAGGAGGCTGGGAGAGAGGAAGATGCTGCAACTTTGGGGCTCTGAAATAAAAAGGAATGCTCCTTTTCATTTCTCCCACAGCCTGCCAGGCTTTGACAGGCTGAAGCATGATGGAAGAGGGCAGCCTGAGCTGCACAAAGATGCTGCTCTGAGCTGCTGCCTGCAGCTGGGACCCCTCTCCAGCCGGCCTGAAGTTTGGCATGGAAAAGCTGGGTAGAGCTGAACCACCTGGTCTGGAGCTGCAGCTGCCAGCAGGACGGGTGCGGGCTGAGCAACCAGCACCACATCCTCCCATTGTCCTCTATAGAGATCTCAAGGGGCTGGTGGGACTTCACCAGCATGGTCAGCAGGGTGAAAAAACACGACTGGAGTGTTCAGGTCCTATAGCTCCCCAAAGAAGGCTCCAGCCTTCCCCCTGCACTCCCCAGGGCTCCTGGGAATCCCTTAGCAATTGTAGCAGGTTTTCAGCATTCCCGTATGCTCCCCAAGCTACATATGGGACCGTAAGGGAAAGCTGAGGGATCAGAGTCAGGGATCTGTCAACCCCAAGCAGGAATGCAGGGCTCTGTGCAGATTAGAATCAGGGATCACTGTGCTGGCCAAAGGGGAGCTGCTGCTCTTGCTTCCCCAGTGGGTCTCTGCCCAGGTCCCCAGGGTACAGTCAGCCTTCGATGGATGCTCCGCTGCTCTCTGAGCATGGGAAGGAGCAGCAGCAGTGAATGAGTCTGGGCTGCCTGATGCCTGGGCACTGCAGTGCAAGCCTTTCTGAATGGGCTTATCAATTATTCACAGAGCTCAAAGGCTCCGTGGGTCTGCCTGCGGGGCTCCCTCCCTCCCTCGCCTCACCGAGCTCGCTGACATAATATGATTAGCTGGCTTTTCCACAACGGAGCTGGGTTTGGAAGATGTCTCAGGAGCACACCTGAGGCACACAGCATGCCCACTGCCTGAGGAAGAGCTGGAGTAAGCTGTCCTCTAAGCCACAGCTCCACTCGTTGGCTGACCTGCAGCACAGATTTAGGGACCCTTTGCTAGCAAAGGCTCTGTTCCAAGCTGGGAGGCAGAAGTGCTGGGAAATACCATGCTCCTTCCTGGAGGCATCTCCCTGCTTTGAGATCGTGAGTAATTGCAGGCTGGGGCAGGGAGGGATCCGATCCCCAGTCGCAAAGGAGCAGGGCAGCTCTCACACATCCCCTGTTCCAGTAAGGAACTGTGCCATCAGTGCCCATCGGGGTGCAGGACAGTGGCCCAATCCCTTCTGCCCCTTTGCCTTATTACTTGCTAAACCTACATGAGACCTGTCTCCTGTCTGGGATGCGCAGACAGGGTTTCAATTCCTCCTGTCCTGAAGACTTGTCATACAATGGTCATGGAACTAAGGCATTGAGAATGAAGTGTATTATTCATTTCCCTCTTTGCATGTATCATGCATAAAGCTCTGCATTTCATGTGTGAATGTACCATGTGCTGTTGAGGGTGGCACCAGCTTTGCATGGCTNTCCAGATCAACCCAATCCCTTCTGCCCCCTTGCCTTATTACTTGCTAAACCTACATGAGACCTGTCTCCTGTCTGGGATGTGCAGACAGGGTTTCAATTCCTCCTGTCCTGAAGACTTGTCATACAATGGTCATGGAACCAAGGCATTGAGAATGAAGTGTATTATTCATTTCCCTCTTTGCATGTATCATGCATAGAGCTCTGCATTTCATGTGTGAATGTACCATGTGCTGTTGAGGGTGGCACCAGCTTTGCATGGCTGCGTTTTGTGTCCCTGCAGCACGTGGGGGGATGCTGTTAGCACAGACATGGGGGTCTGTGTTATTGATGAAGGAGCCCAAAAGGTCCTTGGTGGCCATGGTTCAACAGGACTGAGGAGCTCTAGTTCCCCAGAAGATGGTACAGGGGGCTCAAGGGATGCAGGGGGCAAGGACACAGGGTTCGGACCTGATCAGGGCCCTTCCTTAGCCTGCTTTAGGCATTTGCCCCCTAGCTCCCTGGAAATCAGGTTTCCACAAGTGAAAGGGGATCCTGAGGAGCCAACAGACACAGGGAGGCTGTAAACTTAACTGATGTGTGGCTAATCCTTCCACCAAGAGGCCGCCATGTGCAAGCTGGGATGCTCCCAGCCATCCAGCCTTGGACACTCACATCCAGACTCCATCCTTTCCTCTGCCAGCCCCTGTGACACAGCAGAAGAGCGTTTATTTTTGGCTGTGGGGAAGATGGTGAGGAGGGAACAAACTGTGACATGAGCCGTGTCAATGGGAGACGAGTCTGGGCATCCACCCCGATTGGCTGGTACTCCGACCCCACTGCATGGTGTGGGGGTCTTCTGATGACTGGAGGTCCTGCCTGTGGGGGTCTCCCCTTCTCCTCTCCCGTGTGCATCTTATCTTGGCCACATGCACATGGAACTGGCACATGTCATCCCTGGAATATTCATCCTCCTTGTGGAGGGGTGGGAAAAGGCATTGGGGGGGGGAGGGGGGGTGATGCTTTCCTCTGCTGCCAGGCCAGCAGGAAGGCAGGGATGAGGGATACTCACTGCTGTGAGCTGGCCAAGGGCTGCTGCTCTCTGCTTGCGGCCCCACTGCACATCACTGCTCCAGGTCACCATCACCCCAGGGGGAGCAGGGCCCCACTGCAGAGGTGCCGGTGCTTTGGGGAGAGCTCCGACCTGAGCTGGCTGCTCATTTGTAACAGGCTCCACGTTCACGCTGTGGTCTCCGTCTATGAGCACTCAGCAGCCTTGTCATCAGCCAATTCGATCCATCAGCTTCTTGACAGGCTCGGAGAATAAAAATAACCACCCATTTCTAAGTGCCTATTATGGCACTTTGAAAAATGCCTCCGCAGGCGAGCCTGAATTATTCCCAAAGTACTCATTTTTAAAAAACGTTATTTTAATGTAATAAATTATTTGTACTGAAGAGTAAAAGATTATCCGTGTACCCTGATAGCTCTCTGCACAGCAAGGGGTGCAGCCCGTGCCTCCCATGGGGACGGTAGTGCAGGGAGCTCTGGGGCTGTGCGGAGCAGGGATGCTGGCTCAGCCACCCAAGAGCTGCTGCTGATGGTCTCTGTGCTGTGGGGAAACACCATCAAGAGACCCACAGAGCTGCTGGTGCTGCTTAAAGCAGTCCACGTAGCCCAGGAGACCATGAGGTGGCCTGGCACAATGCAGCATCTTCTGGGTGAGGAGGGAGACCTGCAGCTACCCAGCTGCAGGGGATGGCAACAGCCAGCTCATTGCTCCCAGCAGAAGGGTTTTGCTGCTGCTGTGGCTGGTCTTAAGCAGGCAAGGTCCCAAACACCAGCACCGCATCCATCCAGGAGCCTTCTCTGCAGCTCTACCCAGGAGCATCACGACACAGAGATGCTCAAATGCTTGCACACCTCTCCATACCTCTCCACACCTCCAGGGTGAGCCTGCCCGAGGGAGCCAGGCAGATGGGATGCACACGGGAAGAAACACTTTGCCTGGGCTTACTGGGGGTGCAGGAGCTTGCTCAGCCAGGCAGGGATGGGATGGGATGGGATGGGATGGGATGGGATGGGATGGGATGGGATCCCTGCATAGCCCTGCAAGGTCGGGCTTCACAGAGGGAGGGAACTCTCCTTGTTTGGTTTGACAACAGGCTGAGGGAACTGGGAATCCTCCATCTCCCAGCAACCAGCCACCTGGGAGCACCGTGCCTTCTCCTCCCACAGGGATCCTCATCTGCAGCCTCGCACGTGCTGTCCTGAAGCTTTCCATGCACAACACCAGCCACAAGCAGCACCTGCTCGAGGATGCTCCAGTGACCTGCTCCTTGGAGCAAAAGTGTTCCAAAAAGACCTGGGGGGTGGGGGGTTTAGCAGGATATTTTCATCATCTTTAGGACTTTTTTTTTCCCTGTGGTATTCCACAGTATTTTTAAAACCTTTTTCTTTTTTCTTAAAACTGTTTGGGTTTAACTAAACCCCAAAATACTCGTTCTTCACAGCCTTGTATTGGTGAAAGAAAGGAAAAAATCAAGGATGAAACCTTGTTTTGGATGAATCCAAAAAGTGTGGTGTTTTGTTTCCTTGAATAACTATTTGTAAAACATAGCTTGAAAGAGAAGAAAGGCTCTAACCCATGCTTCAACCAACTCTGCTGCAAGAAGCTGGACCCCCAGCATCAGCTACTGGGCTGCTTGAGAGCATAAAAACCCATCACTGCTAAAGGTGTGAGGACCTGGTGTAGGGGGAGAGGCTGTGATTGCAGCCTTAGTGATGCCCTGGGGGGGGGGAAACATCAGTGTTCACTGCTGGGAAGGAGACCCTGCCAGAGGAGCCCAATGCCCACCTCTGCCTCCAAAAGGGACAAGCACGGTGCAGGGAGTGCGCGCTGCCACCCCTCTGGGTTGCCCCATTCTGCGCTATTCCCTTTGCTGGTTCATGGGCTCTGGAGCTGTTCTCCACCACTGCTTCCACCATAGGGACTGGAACCCATCACTTCCTGGGGCTCTCCTCCCTGCCAGACCTCCCCTCCCGGAGTGGCTTGATTATAGGGTAGCCATTCAAATCATTTTAATGAGCTCAGCCTGCTGCTGTGAGGCACCAGTAACTATGGCAACTTCATTCAAAGGTGGCGTGCATGGTGGCTGTGTCAGGATTTGTGTTTCGGGGAGCTGATTGGAGGAGACAGGAGAAGGTGGGAGTCCTTTGGGAATTTGGGCTTGTTTGCATGAGGGGTTTCATTTAAAGCAGTGGCAGGTTGCATTCTCAGGGGGCAGAGATCCAAGGCCGACAAATCCCCTTTGGTCCAAGACCCACTGCCCCTGGTCCCAAGAGACTTGAGAGCCCTTATTCCCTTATGCTGCAGTGATGGAGGGGTCTCCTTTCCATCACTGTCCTACCCATCATCTTGCAAGCATTAACAAACTGGTCTTGGATGATAGCAAAGAGCTTGGACCTTGTCTTCTTCTGACACCCAGGCAAAACAAGTTGTCACTCCAGGCTGGTGGAGGAGAGTTGCTGGCCTGAGAGCAGCATCAGGCCCATGGTCCTCCACCTGAGGCAACACAGCCCTGCACTGAGCTGCTCACTCTTTGCCACCCCAGCCATGCTACTCATCTCACACCTAGGGCTGTCCTTAGGGTTTGTGTCTGGTTTGTATTAGCATCATGGAGAGCCAGAGCAGGCACCTTTTCCTAGTAAATCACTGCCACCCCATTCTGGGCTGGCTTACCAGGGCACTGGATACAGGCAGGGAATAATTCTTATGTCTCAGTGCCACTGGCAACCACAAAAACTCTGTCTAGCTGCTACAAACCCCTGTGGTCACATTGATGTTGCAGGTAAAATGAACAGGGCATGGGCATGGGCTGCAACACCACCCAGCAGGCTAAATTGTGGATCCAGACCCTGCATGGATACAGCTGGAGGTTCTGTCCCCATGGGTGAGGCCACCTTGTTTGGAAGGAAGATGCTGTTTGCATGCGTGGTGTGCCTGGGGAAGGACACTGCATCCCCAGCGCCTGGTTTGCTGAGCACTCATCCATCTGCTGCTGCCTTGGCCTGAGTAGTGCTTCATAGGAAAACCACCCAAAGTGGCTTTAAATGCCTCCGTTTGGCTAGCGTGTGCCTGCGCCCTGCCACTCAGTGGTGCGAGAAGATGCTACAGACTTCTGTTTGCTTGTATCAGTGCCCTAATTTCCCTCCTGGTCTCTTTGGAATAAACAAATCCTGCAGCAAACAGAGCTTTTTTTATAGCCCTCACTTTTAATACACCCTTACACACCCACTGAGAATCGGGGGGATGAAGTGATTCCAGACTCACATGTGTGGATCTTGGATGAGTGTCTGCTCCCTGCTGAATTCCTCAAGTGAAGTCTCAGGGAGGTGTAAGGGTTGTTTTTAAGCAGCTCCTGGATCGCATCGGCAATAAATCCGTGTTTATAGGCACAGTAGCTGAAGCCTGGTTTTAGGGCAGATGCGAATGAATTGCGAACACAGGGTGGGAAGGAAGGGATTTGAAGGGTCATGGGTCGCAGCAAAGAAAACCCTCCCTATGGACACTGCACCTTGAAGTCTGCTCAGCCTCAGACTTGTGGAAACAAGCACAGAGAGAAAAGTTCTCAGCACAGCTCTCAAACTGAAAAGAAAGGTTCCTGCTCAGGCTGGAGCTGTTCCTCCCCTTGTGTCCTTGCCCATCTTAATTAATCCAGCTAGGATCAGGGTTACTGGGAACGCAGCATAGGAGAGGCACAGAGACAAGAAGTCAGGAGGGAAGCACGGTAGGAATTTTTGGATGAAGCGTGGGGTTTTTTTCTTTTTCCACTGGAAAATGCTGATTTTTTCAAACCTGACACTTATTTTTAAGGTTGGTTTTGATTAATTTATTGAGTCAGAATGAAATCTGGAAGGAGGTCTGGATTTGTCAAAATGAAGTGTTTTGACATTCTCAAAGCAGCAAAGAAAATCTCTATTTTCCAGTTCCGCTGACCTCTTGTTTTGAAATTTAAGCTAATTAGAATTAAACATTTCAAATCAAGATGAATACTTCGAGGCTCAGCTCAGGAAAGTCCTTTAGATCTTGGGGTTCTCAGGACAAGCTGTGGCGAGATGCTTTGTGTGACCCCGGGCACTGGCACTTCTCCCCACCTCGACTCAGGGTGACACATGGGAAGATGCAGGCTCGTCCTGTGGGCTGGAGTCATCTCTCAACCAGAGGGGCAAAAGCTTTTCCTCTTTCCAGGTTCACAGCAGATGGAGCAGAGCAGTTGAACTGGGATAACTGCAGCTGATGGTGATGGGCAGACAGCTCTGATGGCACATGTGGGACACAGAGCTCCCTAAAAGATGGCTTTGTAGTTGGTAGCTGAGCCCATCCTTCCCTTTGCAGAAGGGAAGGAGACTCCCTCCATTGCACACAAGGTACAGCCCCAGCCAAGGAGCCAACTGCAGCTGCTGGTCCAGGGGTTTGGAGAGCACAACTTAGGTCCCATCTTCAACACATCAGCTCGTAAGAAAGTTGCTTGAAGCTCAAGATCCCAAGAGATTGGGTGCTGAGGTCCCACTGGCACCTGCAGGGTATGAGATGCTCCCTTGTGGCTCTCCTGCTTGAGAGTGGCTGGTGCAGAGTGGGACAACAACAGCCTCACTGCTTGCATCTTGGGCAGTGTTCAGGCTGTGAACCTGAAGTGCAGGACTGCTGTGAAGGTGTCTCTACCTGAGCAGCTTTTGCTGCTCTTTCTGGGGCTACACAAGTCCAGGCTTCTCCCCTCAGTGCCCAGCCCCAGACAATGGCTGGGATCCAGGCAAACCTCACAGCCTGAGGATTGGGAATGTCGATGGGCAGCGGATCAGTGCACAGCCTGGCTTGGCTGTGTTGGCAGAGGATGGTTCAAGCTCTTCTGGCATGGAGCAGCTCCAGGCAAGCAGTAGGATGAGTGGGAGCTGCCAAGCTTCCCTGCTCCCTTCCAGACTGGGAAGAGCTGCTGAGCACACACATGGCCTCTGGGCTCTGTAATCTCCAGCCACGAAACTCTCCTCTAAATTGCATTTGTGCTCATTGGGAGTGATTACATTTTCCTGGAAGGATTTGACTCTCTGGCTGCTGCCTGCAATGGCAGTGCTCCTCCAGAATGGCTGCTGGCTGGATGCTCCATGGACTGAAAGCCAGCAGGAACTGGGAGCTCTCTGCCTTCCCATCCTTGGAAGCGGCTTTGGAGGCTCCTGGCTTGCAGCAGGGTCAGATGGGCAGAGCAGTGCTGCAGTACAGAGCAGGAGGTGTTTCACCCCCAAGAGAAAGCATGAAGGCAGGGAGAGCAGAGGGCAAGGAGGAAGAGCGGCGCAGCCTTTGTCACAAGGCGGGCAGGATGGAGAACGTGACACGGGATCTCATCAGGCATTTATGCAACGTTAATGGTGTGGGACCTGCCAAGGTTCAGGGGTTTGGAGGCTTGCTCAGAGCTGGGAAGGCTTCTCTGGACCTGCCTGGGAAGTGGGTGGGTGCTGAGCTATGGGAATGATCTCCAGCACCTCACGCCAAGCAGACTCACAGCCTGGAGAAAGAGCTGCAACCGGCACCTTCTCCAGGAGGGAGTCTTGTTCCTCTCCAGCCCCACAGAAATCCCGGGAATGTCTCGGCAGTTCAGACAGCAAAACCATCCCATGAACTTGGCAGAGCCCAGGAGCAGGAGAGAGACTCACCTCTTCTCTTTGTTTTATGGATGCAGGTCCTGGGAAGCACATCCCCATGCTCTTCAAAGCTGTAATTTCTCCCTCACCTAAACAAAGCTGGGGCAAGTTATTTCCTTGCAAATTCTATCCATGTGCTTGGTCACCCAGTCTGCCTTTGCCATGGGAGAACACTTCATAGTTTACACTGGCTGCATCAATATGTACTAATAAAGCAAGATGTTCGGTCCTAAACCCCACATCCTTATCTGAGTAGTTCCTGCCATAAATTCACAGGTATTTCATACAATCATAGAATCATGCCATGGTCTGGGTTGGAAGGGACCTTAAAGCTCCTCCAGCTCCAACCCCTGCTCCCACGGGCAGGGAACACTGGAGCAGCTTGCTCCAAGCCCCTGTGTCCAACCTGGCCTTGAGCACTGCCAGGGATGGGGCAGCCACAGCTTCTCTGGGCACCCTGTGCCAGCGCCTCAGCACCCTCCCAGGGAAGAGCTTGTGCCTAAGAGCTNCTGTGTCCAACCTTGAGCACTGCCAGGGATGGGGCAGCCACAGCTTCTCTGGGCACCCTGTGCCAGCGCCTCAGCACCCTCCCAGGGAAGAGCTTGTGCCTAAGAGCTCAGCTCAATCTCCCCTCGGGCAGGTTCAAGCCATTCCACTCATTTCTGTATAACTGGTTTATAGGTTCCATTCTTGCTGTTCTGATCCCATCTTAGGCTTTGCAGCAGGTGGGCAGGACTCTGTACCACCTGCAACATCACCAGGAAAAACCTGCTTCAAGGAATATCACTACCCAAAAACCTTCTTCCCGTGCTTTACTCCCAGTATAACCGGACAGACACCCCTGGACATACAGAACAATCCCCTGCCAGAGTCCTTTGCAGTGAGCCAGGACAAATCTGATTATTCCTGATGTGCTTCCAGCAGGAGGCAAGAAGAGAACCAGATGTGCCGGCTGGATGCTGCTGTGATCCTCTTGTCACTGAGGTCCAGAGGACAGCAGCAAGCCCGGCCAGACATCCCAATAGCTGTGTGGAAGCCTCCAGCTCAACACAAGACTGCTGCCCTGTGTGTTCCTAGCAGCACTGGGAGAAGCAGCTCCTGGCTTCAGGATGGGGCTCTCCATAGGTCCTGGAGCAACTACAGGGAGCGGGAGGGTTGTGATTACAGAGATAACTCACCCCATGTCACCCAACAGTGACACAGGAGAACGCTGCATAAACCCATCTGTCTGTGTGCTCCATTTATCTTTCTGCCTCCCTATTCACTCCATCCTCCGGCCTATCGCGCGGTCCTGAGCGGGAGCTGGGAATGCCAGCCGCTGGGAATGCGGCTTGTTGTGATTCGCCAGCATCTCCCAAAATACCTCTGTGACCTCTTGAATTCTTTTGCAATGAACTCGGATAATGATGATTTTTCCTTACATTAACATGGCCGGCAGCAGCACAGCGCAACCCCAACCACATAGACATCCATCACTGTTTCAAATACTGAGGCCTTAAACCTGCATCAAACAGGGGCTGCTTTCCTCCCTCCTCCTTTCCAATACCAAATTCCTACCCTAATTATAACAATGCTTCTCCTAATGAAAGACTTCATTTGCCTTCTCTAATCAGCTGGCTGGCTTTGGAAATTGCAGCTGATCCGTGCGGAGGAGGGGCTGCAAGAAAGGTTTGGAAGGAGGCAACTCACAGTTTCCAAGGTACTATCCACGGGAGGTGTAAACTGGGGATGCTGCTGAGAGCCACGTGGCAATGCCGGGCAGTGGGAATCTGGCTCCGAAGTCCTGGAGACCTTCCTGCCCCTGTGCAGCCCCATTTTGCTTCCAGGAGAGGGAATGATGAGCTGCATCCAGGGTGGAGAGGGGAAAAGCGCTGCTAATGAAAAGTGATTTTGAAGCATATTAATCTGTCCTTGTTTCCTGTTTTCATGGGGAAAAGCAGAGATGCTGAGGCAAAAAGTGGCTTCTCCCAGTCCCTGGAAGGTCATAGGCAGCAGAAGGGCAGGCTCTAGAGAGTACTGCACCTTTTACACAAGAGGAACATCACCTCAACATCAAAGCAGGACCCAGCCATGCTAAAGAGTGCCCGATAACCTGAGAATATGGACTGTTTTCTAACCAAGAACTTTTCAATGCTTAAACAGGATGCTATTCCCACCTCAGTTATGGCAACACAAAGCAGCTGGAAATGAAAAGAGAGGTCTCAGAGCAGAGTTTAGAAAGGCAGCCCCATGTTGCGTGGTCCTTACAACACACACGTGCAGGAGCTGCATCCCCGGCACTTACAGGACCCATCCCCACGTCCCCCATCCCAGACACGCTTGCTCCACAGGCACACAGGGCTGCACTCCCATCCCTCCTTTGCATGCATGGATGCAGGGCTCCCTGGCTCAGGGTAACGCTGTTGTGGCAGCTCGAAGGCAGGGGATGAAGGATGCTCACACACTGAAGCCGTCAGCACCATGGGTGCTCATGTGACAGTCGCAGGGTGTCTGTTTTCCCTTCCATGGTATAAATGCTCTCTTCAGAACAGCACATTCCCCGCCACCGCTAATGAAAACACATGGTGCATTTATGCAAAAGCTCCTTCTCATTCTTGGTAATGACATTGGTGGTGGCAGCTCCTGTCTCCTCCTGCTGCCTCCCTCCCTCCCAAGCACCCTTGTCATTTCCCTTCCCTTTATCGACAGCCTTTAATGGGATGAGACTTTTGCCAGCAGAAAGGAGCCAATGTGTTCTCAGCGGCTGTCAAAGGCACTTCGACTGCATAAAGAGCCTCCCATGTGGTCTCACAGTTAAAATATATATACATACAACAGACAAAACTGTCACCAACGTGCCAGAACCATCATTAGCACTTGATCTTCCTAGCACAGAGGACATGCCTCAGCTAGTTATTTTCATCATAAATCCTTTTTTCCCCCCAGTTTTCTTTTTATTCTGGGAGCTGGGCTGGGGAAGGGCACTTGATTTCCCCTCCACCACATGGAAGATCAACACAGACCTGGTGGGCACATTATGCTCCCAGTGAGGAGTGTGGCATCTCTCTGAGATGCTTTTAGGAAGTATCAGACAACCTCCCAACCTGCCTACCCTCCACCACCCTTTTGATAAGCTTTAGATGAGGCTAAGCCAGCCGGGAAGTGCAGGAAAGGGAGCGATAACATGAGGATGTGCTGAGGGAGGAAGGGAGCTGATTCCTCCTCCATGAGGGCCCTGCAGCACTTGATGCTGTCAGCAAGGAGCTTAGTGGGCAGACCTGGCTGTCTGCAGTAGCCAGAAGTGGAGGGAAGGGTGCCCTTCCTTGGAATCAGTGCTCTCTGTTCCCCCCACACACCCGTCTGCTGCAGATCTGGTGCCTCTGGATCTCTCTAGGGTTGATGTGGTTCAGTGGATCCATCCTGATGTGTGTGCTTGGGGCAAAGCACGTGGGCCAGTCACAGCAGCAACAGGTTCCTTGTCTCTCTGCAGAACATCTGCCTATGGCCTGTCTGCTCCCCAGTTGTGCTCATGGTCTCACCCATGCAGGCAATGGGGACCATCTCCACATGGTATCAGATGCTGGAGAATGGAGATGGCTCACTTGGATGTGCTTAGAGGTCTTGTGGCTGGTACCGCTTTGTTGCCACAGGACAGACATGGTACGTCTCTGGTATCAGCAGTGAGACATGAGGATGGGTGTCAGCATAGCAATCCAACTACAGGTACCTCTGCGCCTTGTGCTGTCCAGAGCTCAGCCCAAGAGCACCCATCCAGAGATACCTTCCATCAGATCCTCAGGGATGATCACATCCATGTAGACACGCCTTGGGAGGGCAAGTCCCCGTGCAAGCCTTGTGCTTACCACCATGGACTTTGTCTTCCTGCAGTAACGTTCATTTTTGCCCAAGCAAATGTCTTGTCGAGCAGTTTGTTTTGATACAGAAACAGCAAAAGCAACCCAGGAGAGATTTCCTTTCCAAGAGGAAATGGTCTTTAAGAACCAAAAGGGACCCTGACAGGACAAGTTTCCTTTGGCTCCACTGCTCTGGGAGCACGATCACATAAAATAGCAACTGGCTGCAGCCTGCAGCATCTGCTTGCACCCACTGCCACAGGGGGAGGCTGTTCAGGGCTGCAGAGGTCAGAGCAGGGCTTTTGCTGCCCAGACAGCTTTGATCTCATAAAGCAGCCCCAGCCACAGCATCCCTGGGGTTGGGATGCGGGCAGTGCATGCAGGCGGCTGCAGTTCCCAGCCGGTTTCCCCCAGGAACAGCCGCACAAGCCACACAGCTGAGCCCAGGCAGGAGAAACGGGTGCTAACAGCCCAGTGTGATGAGCGGGTTGGAGGATGCCACCCGGTTCCACAGGCAGAAGAGAGGCTAAATTAATCTACTAAATTATTCACTGTGAATTTTTGCTCGGTTCTAGCAGACGTGCATCAGCAGCGACACAGGAGGGAAATTCAGCACATCCCACAGTAGTCAGACACTGTGATTTTGGCTGAGATAGGGTTAATTTTCTTCCTAGTAGCTGGTACAGTGTTGTATTTTGGATTTAATATGAGAATAACACTGATAACACACCAATATTTCAGTTACCGCTGCGCCGTGCTCACCCTGATCAAGGACTTTTCAGTCTCATGCTCTGTCAATGAGGAGGGACACAAGAAGCTGGGAGGCAGCAGAGACAGGACTCAGATGAGCCAAGGGGATGTTCCATGCAATAGAATGTCATGCTCAGTATAGAAACGGGGGGGAGTTGGCTGGGAGGTGCTGATCATGGCTCAAAGGATGAGCTGGGCATCAGTCAGAGGGTGGTGAGCAAATGTGTCACACATCACTCGTCTTTTGTGGGTTTTATTCCATCTCTCCTTTTCATTATTATTATTATTATTATTATTTATTACTACAATAATCATATTTGACTTTATTTCAATTATCAGCCTGTTCTTATCTCAACCCACAGGGTTTACCTTTTCCTAACTCTCCACCCCATCCCTCTGCTGGGGGTAGGAGGGAGCGAGTTGCTGCATGGTACTTAAGTTGCTGGCTGGGGTTAAACCACGACAGACACGTATCCATTACACACAGCAGTTGTTAATCTTCAGTGAACGTGTTTAATAATAGCTATTTATGTAACATACATTAACGACCCCTTTTAAGCTGAAATTGAAAGCATATTTGTGAACCTTAACTCAAAGCACTACTTAAAGCTGAGGCTCTGAGTCAGGGTAATGAGGATTTCCAAAGAGGGGTGTTTAAGTACTTTGGAATAAAGAAAACCTTTAAAACATAAAAAACACCCCAAGAGGGGTTTTGCACTTGAAATCCCTCCTGGGTGCAGACTGAATCCATATGACTGAGATTGCTGAGCACCGCAGAGGCACCAGAGCCTGAAGGAATGCCACCTTTCCTGAGGGATGAGCAGGCTCTGCAGCTGCCTTTGAGCAGGGAATGATGCCCCAGGTCAAGGGAATCTCCTCTTGGCGGCTCTACTGCTGCAAGGAGCCCAGCTGCAGCCTTCAGAGGGTGGGAAGCATCGTGGTACCTCCATCCATGCTAAACCCACCATGAATCATCCCAGGGAAGGAAGAGAAAAGCACAGATTCAGAAAGCAATGTCTGAGTCCACCCATCCCAAAGGAGTCCCCACAGAGCAATCCTCTCCTGATGTCCAGCCAAAAGGCTCCTAACTCAAAGGTGCTTTTGAATCTGGCATCCCTTGATGAATTTTCCTCTTGTGACAGTGCCCATGGGGTTGCACGTTTCCACTACACACTGTGTGAAGTGCCACCTCCTCTTTAACATGACCATGGTACCCATCAGCTCTGAGGATCCTTGCGCTGGAAAGAGAGAGGAGCCAACAGCAGCCCACCCACTTGGGGCCATGCATGAATTTACCAGCTCCTGTCAGTCTTTCCCTTCATATCCCATGAGAGATGGGGCCAGAACTGCCCAGCCTTGAAGGTAGAGCCCTTCAGGGATTTACACAGGGAAAAGCTGACAGCTTCTGGTCTTCATACTTCCTGTCTTTATTCCTTTCCTAACAATTCCTAACCTTTGATTTGCTTTCTCTAACCACTGCCAGGCACAGACATGACATTTTCAAAGGTGCATGTATTATAACACCAAAACCTTGTTCTTTAGCAATGACAGGCAGCTCACAGTGCTTCTAATTCCTAAAGTTAGGACTGTATTGCCCGTGTAGTTCGGTTTCCATTTATCTACATTGAATTTTATCTGCCACTTTGTCAGCAGTCACTTGATATCATGAAGTCTTTCCCCAGCCCTTCACAATTGGCCCTTGTCTTTACTACCAAAGTAATTCAGTATCTCCAGGTCTCAGGTGTTGGTATTGCAAGAAAGAGAGGTGATGATAACAAGCACAGCTAAACCAGGTCAGCTTAGAAGGGAGGTGGGAACAAACCTCTACATGGGACAGAAGAGTTCTCAGCATCCAGGTTGAAAACCACCTCTCTCCACCTTAGAGTCACTGCAGAGGGGCTGTGTCTGGTTCAGTGCAGGGCCACTGAGGCTCCTGCTCTATTGACTGGACATGGACCTCCCCTCATCCCCAGCTTCCTGCTTGAATTTGGGTCCCTGAGGCTTCCCAAAGCGCCGCT
Organism: Agapornis roseicollis; assembly: GCA_002631895.1. Taxonomy (NCBI): domain Eukaryota; kingdom Metazoa; phylum Chordata; class Aves; order Psittaciformes; family Psittacidae; genus Agapornis; species Agapornis roseicollis. The sequence continues at coordinate 34,331 of NDXB01014582.1, forward strand.
GCATGGACACGTGGTCCCAGGAAATCCTCCTGATAGACCCTGGAGTGCTGGAGCCGAGCAGAGGGAAGTGCACAGAGCTGGAGTCAAGGGAAGGAGCAGATGAAGTGGTGACTATTCCTTTTCCTTGCACTCAGCATGGGCGATTGAAGTGATTTGCTGGGTCATCACCAGCAATTCCTACCTGCAGGGTGCAAGCCCTGACCCACTGTGCAGCATGAGAGAACATGATTTTCTGCAGTGGTTATCCAATGTACGGGTAACCTGCAGTGCAGTGAGAAACAGGCATCTGTGCTGTGTGTTCAACCCTAAGCACCTTGGGGAAAGGCTGGATTTTCATGGAATGCTGGTGTCATGGCCAGCAAAGAGGCATCTCATGGTGTCAGTACCTCTATGGTCCACAGTCTGGGGTCCTGGGAGACAGTGCTTTCCCCACAGCCCAAGAGATCACAGCCCAAAAGCACGGTGATGAGATTAAGGAGGGAATATTTCACCGTAAGGATGTGAAACTGATCCAAGCTGCCTGGAACATCACCTCAGGCCAAGTCAGGCACAGGCAGGAGCAGACCCCAGGACCCAGTGCTTTGTGTCCAACTTGTCACCTACCATAGGGATGCTGTCTTGTAACCTCCTACATTTCCCTTGGTGCTTTGTTTGGTACCACAGCCTATCGTGCCATCACAGAGCATCACTCACATGAGGGGGATGAGAAAGCACCTGGACAGAGACCAAGCAGGGCCCAATCTGACCGATGTGATGGCCATATGGTACAGCTCTGCAGATAGGCTAAAACTGCTTGTACCATTGTGTCCAGAAAACTCCACTGTCTCCAGGCTATTCAATTCCAACCACATACATAGGAAATCACTGGGCTCCCACAAATGCAGGGAAGTGAGCAGGAAAACCCTGCTGGAGCCAAAGCATTTGCTGGATGAAGAGGATGTTCTCCAAAACCTTGCCTTTGACATGTGGGGTCAGCAGCAGGTTTTCCTCTACACCCATGTGGCTCCAAGGACAGGGCAGGTGGTGAAGTACTCAACAGCAGCATGCAGGATGCTGCTGTGCTGTGAATCACACAATGGTTTGGGTTGAAGGGACCTTAAAGTTCCAACCCCCTGTCATGGGCAGGGACACCTTCCACTATAGCAGCTTGCTCCAAGCCCTGTCCAACCTGGCCTGTAAGCTGTGAATGGGAAGGGACTACCCTATCCTTCCCTCTGGTTTGGTCCAGAGCTGCTCTAGACAAGGAGGAAGCTGCAGGGTTGGAGGTTTGACCTTCACTTTCTTCCACAGCCATTGACACTGGAGACATAGAGCACAAACAGCAACACTCATTCTGCATTGGCATTGTCAGGACTGCTGTCCCAGACAGGTTTGCCTCGGGGCTCATTTCTGAGACATCATCTCCAAGAGCAGCGCATTGTGACAGCGGAGGTACCATTGCACTTCCGCAGCTTGGTGCCACAATGTTTGGCATGAAGCTGAGGGATGCTCCTCACTTGCACATCTGCAGACAGAGCAGTGTCTCTTCCTGGTACTACCAGGTAGGCTTCATGGGTGCAGGAGAGCAGATTGGCTTCCAGCTGGGTTAAAGCCACCCTGTCCCATACATCTGCCTGAAGTGAGCTAGGCTTGTGACTGGGCATGCAGACGGCCTGGGGCAAGACAATAGGCAGCAGACTGGTGCATTCACTGCTCAAGGGGATAGTTTCCTCTGGGGGTACCAATGGTGGCATTACCGTGGTGAGAAGGGTCAGGCATGGGGTCACCCAGAGCTTCCTGGTGAGGGTATGGGAGGAACATCCTCCTGAGTGCCCCCATCCCTTATCTCCCCAGTCGTCTGCCTTATCTCCCTAGAGCAATCTCTGTTCTCTCTGGTTCTCTTCCACTTTTTCTCCCACTTTTATTGCCTTAAATGCACGTGCAGATGGCCTGACTGGAGCACATGTATTGACCAGACTGATGGGGGTTATGGACCCTCAGCTTAGTGACCTGCTGGTGAAGAACAGAGCTGATGCACAGAGGAGGATACATGGTACCACCTTCATTGCAGCCTGTGTGAGAGGCTGTGCTGGAGACAGGCTGGGTCACTCCAGCGTGGTGGATGGTGTCATGCCAGGGGCACTGGGAAGAAGGATTTGGCTGGCATAGCCATGTCGGAACTGGGAATGAAGCAGCAATGATGACATGTGTGCTTGCTTTTCTTTGAGGTTCCCATTTGAGGCTGCTGGGAAACTGGATGGGGAAGGGACCTTCTCTACCACAGGTGACGTGGTGCGCCTGCTGTCTGGGAAAACAGACTTCCTGGCCTCTTCTTTCCAAAGATTAGGCCAAGAAAAGCTGCAAAGACAATGTGGTTTGATTTTCCGGCCAGGAGGGAAAACTTCACCCGTCTCAAGCCCAGGGCTTCTGCTTGATTGCAGCAGATCCTGCAGCAAGATATCCAAGTGGATGAACAGCTTTGAGTGATGGAAACTCCACCACATGCCAGAGCAAGCTGTTCGAGGGGTTTATCTCTGACTGTTAACACTGGCACTCAGCTCCCTCTCCCAGTTTGTCTGGCTGTACCCTCCAGCTGCTAGCTGATATCCTGCCTTTGTCTTCTAGCCAGTTGGCTTTTTGGTATCTCCTCCTCTCAAAAGCACTCCTAAACCCAGACAAGTCAGATATTAACGTTGTCTTGGGTTTAACAGCGATGTCAATGCCTCGCACCTCTTCCTCTCGCATTGCACAACAGGCCCCAACACCTCAGACCAGCCCTTGAGTTATTTTTCTGATGCTTCCCAAATTTGCCACCACACTTTTAGAAGCGTGGAGCTCTGGCACAGACAGGGAGTCAAGTGCTTGCCATGTCCAGAGGCAACGCCATGTCCCTGCTGCAAACTGGTATTTCCCTGCATATGGAGCCAAGAGCTGTTTCAGGTCTGGCAGCCGCATCGCGGTGGCTCCTGGTTTGTTCATTATCCACGACATCCGTTTCAAGGCTTTTCCTTCGAAGGATGCAGTCACCTCTCTCTGTAAAGGCCAGATGGTTCCTTGCTTTTGGAAAGGGGTTTTGGCCTTTGTTGAAAACCAAGGAAACAAAGTGGGGTTTTTTGCCCCAAAAGCTGCATGGAAAAGAGATTCTTTCTGAGTTCATTTGCAAACTGTGCATTTGTTTGTTTGCTTTTAATGGTATTCAAGCCTGGAACAAAGATAAAGGGTTTCCAAATGATTGTCAAATTGATTTTTCAAGGGTTTGGAGTCAACGTTGCGTTTGACAGTATCGGGATCCTCTGCTTCAATCAAGCTTTTGGATTTTTCCAAATTAAATGAAAGGGAGTTTTTAAACTGAAGAATGTTTCAGACCCGAAAAATCAAAACATTTCATTCGGAACATGTCAAAACTGGCCGGTTTAAATGTTTGCACATGGGTTTTCTCCAATAAACAGAATCGGGCAAAATCACCATCATTGTGTAAAATCCCTTCGAGCTGACAAAGCGGCGTTTCCGTCATAGAAAGAGTTGAACAAAACAAGATTTCATTAATTTCCACTCCCGGTGTGGCATTTCGGGG
>NDXB01014582.1:38094-70219 GCA_002631895.1 Agapornis roseicollis
GGGGGGGGGAATGATCTCCAGAAAAGCAAACGCTGGAATTCCCAGGCAAAAGCACTACTTCATTCCTGATAAGCAGTAATTCCCACTCCTAATTTCTGTTGATACACTGCAGTGTGCAAGGAGCATGCAACCCACGGAGCCAACAGGCAGGGTGAGATTCCTGCCTGCTGGAAGGTGACTGGGCCGCAGTGATTTGAAGTGGGCAGCATCCCCTCTGCTCCATCACCCTGGTTTAGCACTGTGGATAATTGGCCTTCCTTTTCCAGCTGGGAGCTCATGGTCCATGGGCCTCATTTCACTGAAAGCCTTTGATGAGACATAAAAACACCTCGGCACAAATCTCAACACTGTTTCTGCTCTAATGGTCACCAGTCTTTTCCAACCCTAACTATTCTATGATTCTATGAAGGGACATTTTTCTTCAGAGCAAATCATAGAATCATAGAATAGTTCAGATTGGAAAGGACCTTAACATCATCCAGTTCCAACCCCCCTGCCATGGGCACAGACACCTCACACTAAACCAGGCCACCCAAGGCTTTGTCCAACCTAGCCTTGAACACTGCCAGCGATGGAGCACTCACAACCTCCCTGGCCAACCCATTCCAGTGCCTCAGCACCCTCACAGCAAAGAATTTCTTCCTTAGATCCAATCTAAACCTCCAATAGTTTAAAATAAATACAACAAAGAATCAAATCTTTGATTTTTAAGTTTAATAAGTCTTGGTTTAATTCCAAATGGAATTGTAGAGTAGAAGATGAAGAACACTTCTTCCTGTATATCCACAGAAGAAATGTTTTGTATGAACNTAAACCTCCCCTGGTTCAGTTTGAACCCGTTCCCCCTTGTCCTGTCACTGCAGTCCCTAATGAAGAGCCCCTCCCCAGCATCCCTATAGGCCCCCTTCAGACACTGGAAGCTGCTCTGAGGTCTCCACGCAGCCTTCTCTTCCCCAGGCTGAACAGCCCCAACTCTCCCAGCCTGTGTTCATATGGGAGATGCTCCAGCCCCTGCGCATCCTCGTGGCCTCCTCTGGACTTGTTCTCACAGCTCCATGTCCTTTTTATGTTGAGGACACCAGAACTGCACCCAATGCTCCAAGTGAGGTCTCCCGAGAGCAGAGCAGAGGGGCAGGATCACCTCCTTGGACCTGCTGGGCACGCTCTTTTGGATGCAGCCCAGGATACGGTTGCTTTCTGGGCTGCAAACGCAGCGAGTATCAGACTCCAAAGGGTGGCTTTTTAGGCTGAAAGGGCTCTGGCACGCTGAGCAATGTTCACCAACTACAGAGCAACACCCACTGGATGAGACAGGGCTTGAGATGCAGCTAAGCACCCCCCAGATGCTAACACTGGAAATCTGAGGTTAATTAGTTCGCACAAATCAATGCAAGGCTTCCTCTGGGCATGGGAGCGACCCATGCCTGCTCTCCAGTAATGTGTTCCTGCTTTCTCAGTGCCCCTTGGCTAGCATAAGGAGCACATTGGTGTCAGGGGACAGAGCCCCTCTGCCAGCTCCACATCCTTTGACACAAGCCACCCAGCTCTGCCCAGCCAGGGTGAAAGGAGATGACTTCCTCTGCTCCTCAGCTCCCTGGCTCGTTGATTTATGGAGTGTGGGATTAAGGGCTGGAGCTGGAAACAGGGAGCTTTGAAATGAATGGAATTGCAAAGAGGATTTGGAAGGGAAACTGAGTTGCTCTGGCAGTGCCACCAAGCAGGCATGTTGTGCCAGGTAGGGAGGACAGAGCAGCAGCAGGACTGCAGAGAGAGCTGGCACCAGCAAACTGCCTGCACTTGGGTAAATAGGCTGGACTAAACCAGATTCATTCCAGCGGCCAAAACTGGTGTAGACGAGACCCTCAATGATATGCTTTAGTGGTGGTCTTGGCAGTGTTGGGGTAATGGCTGGACTTGATGATCTTAAAGGTCTTTGCCAACCTACTTCATTTCATGATTCTATGATTCTGTTCTTCTCCTGGTGTGCAGTAAATGACCAGTACAGATAAGAGGGTATCACAGGAGTATCATGATCTTGCCTTGATCAGGCAGGGTGACTCAGTGGGTGCAAGGACCTCTCTTCTCAAGGTTTTCATGCATCAGTTCCCTGCTCTGCTGTGAACATGCTACCCATGGGCACTGAACAGCATCAGAGGGCTTGGTGTCATCTGCACATTGTGTCACTTGGGTGAACAGGCCCTGTGTCACTGCAGGCCAACTACAACAATTGCAAAACACCTTCAGCCACTTGCTTTATTGCATGCACTTTGGTACCTGAACTGTGGGTTCTCCATTGGCATTGAAGCTTCCTGATGTCATTCTTGGAGCAGTGAGACACCCCTGCTGCTCAAATCAGGGTTTGACTTCCTTATCCCCAAGGAGACTTTGCAGTCCAAAACAGGGAGGTGTCAGTGCTAGGACCATCTTGGGTCAGGAGGCTGTGACAATGAGGGCTCTGGCTCTCTCCTTTCCATGCCAGTGGTTCAATTCTGCCCTGAGCTCATCATGAGCTGCCAAAGTAGGGGTGTGAGCCCAAGGCGCGTTTGTGTTATGCTGGGCATCAGAACACATGCGTGAGGTTTTCTGTATTGCTTGAACAATGCCCAAACCAACCGTCCCATCACTTCTTGTGCTCTCTGCTGTCTTTCCTAAAGCCCTGGGATTCAGGGTAAGTTTTACCTCTCCCGTGGATCCTGGGGATCCTGCAGGAGCAAACAATGGAAATGTGATTTCATTGAAATACCTACAAACCAGCAATGAGGAAACTCTGCTTAGAGGATGGGGAAACTGCTGCTTTTACCCTTGCGCAGCACCGCTCCATCACAGCTGGCAGGAACGGCTGGTGAGCAGTGGCAGGACCCCAACGGGGGCCCTGGGCATGGCATCACCCACTGAGCAAAGGGAGCCCAGCCTGGGGACAGGCCAGGGGAGTGATGAACGTGCCTTTCATGGCAGCCAGCTCAGTCACACACCAGCCCTCAGCCAGCCCCGGCACAGCAGGACACAGCTGATCGAAGCCCGATGGATCGAGGAAGATCAAAGCTCCCCTTTTATCTCAGACTCCCTTCTGCCTTCTTCCACAGCTGGAGGGCGTGTGTTCCCCTTCTTTGTAGATGCTCCATCCCCTTCTTTAAATCTTCACTTAAAGCCTTCCTTTCTTCTCCAGCACGCAGCTGAGTCCTTTCCGAGTGTGCTGTTGTAATGTCCATGGAGGATCCTATTCTAAAGGCATAAATTACACTACACCGTGTCAGCTCCTTCTCCCTGAGCATCTTTTTCAGGTAACATTTTGTGTTAAGTGCACATTAACCAGTTCTGAACTGCTCCAGCATCAGGGGGACACCTCTCTGCCTGGCGCTCATTAGGATCAATGTCGACAGCACAGCCCAAACCAGGATGAAGCCTGACCCCCCTCCCTTCCCGCTGCTGGGGCTGCCATTACCTAATTGGATCCAATGTAACATATTAGAGTACACATTATGAGATGACACAAATTGGGTTTGGTTCTTTCTCAGCAAACGAAGGGGCCTCGGTTATTGTAATGAGCACAGCAAGAAGGAAATTCATGGGCGTTCGTGTAATCTTCTGTCTAAGGCAGCCCTCTGGGCTGAAGCATCCAGCCCAAAGCAAATCACACACTGATGCTGACCCCTTCAACCTGCAAAATGGGGTGGAAGCGCTGCTTGGGCAGCCCCTCTGTTTGCAGCAGAAGGGGTCATAGTTCACCCAAGTCTTGAGAACCATCCCTAATCCTGGTGATGAGAGATGCGTTGAGTCATTTACAGGGGCCTGGTTGTCTGAGGAAGACAAAGCATCCCAGAATATAACCAGTTTGGGCATAGTTGTCTTATGCATGAGGTCAGTTCTTCCAGAAGTGGGACCTTGCAGGGTTGTGGAGGGCTGTTGTTGAAGATCAGCTGAAGCCAAGCCTCAGCAGTGCCTGAAGCAGATGAGCTCCAGAGGACTCTGTTTTCAGACTGTTCAATCCAAGAGCTGCTGCTCCTCACCTCATCCCACTGTTGTCTTGGTCCTTTGTGCACGATCCTGCAGCTCCTCCAGGCACACACTGGGCACCATCTGCCTGGATCCCCAGCAGAGACATGGGGAGCATCATACGTGGGGGTGCAGGGACTGCAGAGAGGGTTTAGTTAATTCTTAACACGGTCACTCAGCATTGCCCTCTAATTCCTCTTGAAGAAGCTCTTTGCTAACCATAAGTGCAAGAGTGGTCAGTCTGCTCTGTGGAGGAAGAGGGTTAAAGTGCTTAATGTTTACGGTGTTTATAGTAACTGCAGCTGATGGTGTTCATGTGCACATCAACCTCATTAAATACCTTGTGGCAATGAGCTCCACGGATTAACCACACGCTGCATAAAAACTTGTGTCAGGTTTGAATTTACTGCCTTTTAGTTTCCTGCATTATGAGTTTCTTCATTTCCTGAGTTGAACTTCTTGCAGCCCTTATCTGCCCATCACGCTCCAGAATCAAACCGGAGCTATTTTCTTCTTACAACTGAGACCAAAAGTACCACAGTACCAGCGATTCCTGCAATATTTTGCAATACATTTGCACTTTTAGCAGGTGTTTTTTTCGCCAACAGAAACAACCAAAAAAGCACAACAAGAAAGTGAAGGACTATCCAAGTATCCCAAGCAAAACACAGCTGATGAGCTTCAGAAAGAGGTACCAAATTGGAGTTTCTGCTTAAGATGTTCCTGTTTGAGCAACAAAATAAAGATGCTGTGAGGGCTGGAGCAGCTCTGCTCTGGAGCCAGGCTGAGAGAGCTGGGCTGGGGCAGCCTGGACAAGAGAAGGCTCCTGAAGGGGAGACCTGAGAGCAGCTCAGAGCACGAACACTGCAAAGGTCCATGCAACCAGGGGGGAGAGACGTCAATGTCTGAGCATCCGCCTCTGTAAACAGCTCATCCTCCTCACCCATCTCAGCATCACATCCCACCACACAGGTTCCCTCCTTTCCTCAACTTGAACAGAGGAGTGTGAAGGGGCCAAGCCAGTGCTATCTCTCTTTGTGCCACACTGGTCCCACTGCCCTGGCTGCAGTGGTTGTGGAGCAAAGCAGGGTCTCGGTGTCCTCCAAGATGGGTCTAGGACAAATGAGGCATTAGTGAGTGGTGGCAGAAGGTTAGCACAGAGCCAGCACAGGCAGGGTCACCAGAGAATATAACACTAGAGCAACACTGGAAGCTGTGAACTGCCAGAGAGATGCAGGTTTGGCCTCATCTCTGCATGACCGGCTTGAGAAACTGGTCCTGGATGCTCACAAGGAAGATGAGGGTTTCCCGCTGAGCACTGTGACACTATGCTAAAGTGTTCAGAGAGATCTTCCTTCCCAACCTAGGCAGCTAATGGCTGGTTTATGTCCTGAAGCGTGAGGGTTTAGGTCCCCTGCAGATTTTTATCCCATTTAATGTAACTGTAGATATCCTCTGTATTCATATAAATGAATAATCCTTTCTGAACCCTTCCAAGCACTTTGCTGGAGCAGCCTGGATATTATTAATCATAATGCTCTGCACTTAGACAGCCTTTTACCTATCCAGAGCCCTGAACAAACACTGGGCAATTAACCCTGCCCATGCCTTGGGAGGCAATTATCACCCTGGCTGACTGGAGCAGGGAGGTGGCACCAAAAGTGGCAGTGAATGGGGATGTGGGGACAAGTCTGCCTCTTTCCCCACAGTGGGTGCAGTGGAAACAGGTCATTATCTCCATGGCTATAGACTTACCTTAAAGTGAGACTTCTTTCCTGAGCACTGTGGAAGAACATCGCTCTATTCCCCATACAACAGTGCCTTTGCACTGGATGTGAAGGAAACGGAAAACTAGAGCTAAAAGCATTTAATTAACTAAATAGAAATCAACATTCTGAAAAGAGAGATGTTCTTGGGGGCAAGTTCTGTCTAGTCAAAGCAATGGGGAGTTGGGGTGGGTGGAGGCAAATGCCACCAGAGCAGCTCTGGATGCTTTTTGCTGTGCAGCCACCACCAGCTGCAGGGGAATACTGATAATAATAATAATAATGATGCTAACGATAATATTTCTGTGCCTGGTTTCCCTGCAGCGTCCTGCGCAGACGGATCCCAAAGCACATTATAGATGGTGTGGCTGTTGTCACTCCTCTTGCACAGGCTGGGCTTTCACAAATGCCACGCAGCTGAGAGTCAGACTGGAGCTGACTTTGCATTAGGCAGCTGCTGCCGGCTTCAGTCAACCCCTGAGGGCACCAAGTCACCCGGGCACTGGAAGGGCTGGCACCATCCATCTTCTCTCCCTGATGATGAGGGACACTGCACTCCTTCCTTCTCCATCCATCTTCTCTCCCTGATGATGAGGGACACTGCACTCCTTCCTTCTCCATCCTGCTCCCCTTCCAGAGNAGGGACACTGCACTCCTTCCTTCTCCATCCATCTTCTCTCCCTGATGATGAGGGACACTGCACTCCTTCCTTCTCCATCCATCTTCTCTCCCTGATGATGAGGGACATTGCACCCTTGCCTTCCACATGCTGCTCCCCTTCCAGAGGCATCATGTTGGTGGAGACAAGTTCTACTCTCCCTTTGCTCTTTGCCCCATCACACACAATTTGTTAACCCATCCTTTCCCAGAGATGAGCCTGTGAATGAAGAGGAAGCACCAGGACACTGGGGTCTCCTCAGTGGAGCTGTTGCTCCAGCCTCTGTACAAAGTGCTAGGATCTGTCTAGCACAAGAGAGGAGTTTGACAGACAAGGCATCATCAGGATGCATGGATTGGGACAGGACCATGGGCATCAGGAGCAGCAGCGTGCAGAGGGGCTAAGTCCTTTTAACCCTTATGGGCACAGATGTGCTCTTCTTCCCTGTTAATCAGCCATGGGGATAAGCACCCTCCTGAGGGACAGTGGCTGAAGGAAAGGAGCTGTGCTCAGATCCGTGCCATCCTCATCACTGTCAGTCCGCAGCAGCTCCCCTTCCCCAGCCTGCCCTTGCCTGGCTACCTTGGGAAGCAGGTCACGGGGATTCCTCATTCAGCTCCTTCCCAACGCTCCTTCCCAATCAGATTCCACCTCCAGGCACATCTCCAGCTGAGCCCAAACTGCCCATTACTTTCCCAGCTGAAGCCCTCATTTTGCAGGGAGAAGGCCATTTATTGCCAGATAAATAATGCTGCAGCTTGCAGAGCCAGCTCCGGGCAGCTTGAGGACATGGAATTGCGAGTCAGTATAATCACAGGTGTATATCAACTCTCATGGGGGATATTATATCAAAGGCATGCTCCCTTGTATGAAGACAGCAGCTTGGATTTGCCTCAGACATCAAGTGCTCAGTGAGCGTGGCATGTCTACGCCTCTTCCCTTCTATAGGGTGCACTTAGCTGCCCTCTTGGTGGATTGCTACTGCCCTTATCTATCCCGTATGCTAACACACCAGGATGTATTCATAGTGCCCTGATGTCATGTCTGTGGCTGGTAAATGTGATAGATGAACTGCCCCACTCATGCTGCTAATGGAAACCCAGCACAAGCAAGAGCCAACAGAAATACTCATAAGTCATAGGAGATGCTGTAATTTCCACTTTGGTACCTGCAATCCCCCATTGCCTCCCTCTGATCGAGGAGGAGAGGGGCTTCATCTGTAGCTGCTGGAGCCGGGTGAGCACAGTGGGGAGCACGGTCTGCCTGCAGCAAGGAGTAGCCCCTGTCCCTGATGGCTGGTAAAGAGAGGGAAGGGTGCTTGTGGTGCTTTGTCTCCTGCAACAAAGGGAAGGGAGGGGGATTTGTGTGTGTGGTGTTATCAGGATGGGTTCTTGCTCTGTTAGGAGGGATGAGGAAGTTCTCTTTGCCTCTGGCATCCAAGATGCTCTGGGGTTTTGCTTGCTTTAATCCCCTGCATCCCTGGGAGAGGGAGAATTGCCTGTCCCTCTCAGTTGCACTCTTTCTCTTCACTTGCACTGTAATGCACAAGGAGCTTATGTGATCCTTTGGGCAGATATTTGCTGTCCTGTCCCTGACAGCCAAGTGCCCAAGGTGCTGTGCATGCTCCAAACCTGGCCATGCTATTGGTAACCAAAGCTCCCCAAGGTCTGAGGGATGGATTAGCTCAGTGCCCTTTTCTGCTGTGCTGGTTTGCATCAGTAACTTCAGTCCCTCATAAGGACACCTTGGAGGGAAGGTGTTTGCCAGCCAGGCTTCCACTTCAGTGCTTAGGAAGCCTGAGTTCAAATCTCTGCTTGTCTTCAGGCTTGTAATGTGATGCAAAGTTGCCTTTGCATGCCTCAGTTTCCCCAAACCATGACATGGCACCTCTGCACTCTATTCCAAAGGCCACAAGGAGAAGCCATGAGCAGAAGGCAGGAATACAGAAGTGGATGGGTTCTGGAGATGGTTCTTCACTTCCATGCTGGGGAATTTGCTTGGGAAGCCTGCACAATGGAGAAATCCCTTCTCTGCTTTGGTCTGCTCAGTTGCTACCCTGGGTGAGCTCTGGTGGGTGATGAATTGCTCAAGTGGGAAGGCAGTGGTGCCCTTTCTGTTTGTGTGGAGTGTGTCTAATATACTGATATATGCTGCATTCATCCCTTTTAAATATAAATCAATAAGCTGCTATAATTCAAAAGGGGAGAGAGCACAGGGCACTCAATGTGCAGTATAAATGTCTTCATTCCCCTGGATCTCCCTGCCTGGCCTGGGGGGGCCATAGCACACAGTCACTGAGGGAGCGAGCTGTACCAAGGAGCAAGGAAAAGCATGTCAGGGTTTTCCCTGTGTCCTGGTGCTGCCGAGACCCTCAGCATTGAACCAGGCTGGTGGCTGCACACAACTTGGCTGAGATATGGGACCAAACACTTCAGAACCCCTTTTTGCTGTGCAGGCCGGGCCATTTGCAGCAGCTTGCACACTACATGGCACTTTTCCCTTGGCTTGGTGCAGTGATGTGGGGCTCTGTGCTTGTGTATGCAGTGTGTGACCCAACGGGGGATGCTCAGCAGGGGAAGGTCTCACCTGTATTTATGTCTAAGCTTGTCTTGGTCCCTTCCAACACAGTTCTATAAGCTGTTGGAGCACCTATCCTTTCCACAAGGTGTTGGGGACCTTGGGGTGCACATACCTCTGTGGAGCTGGACCATCCTTTCTCCATCCTAATCCACTGTGGCTTACTCTGGAAAGCTGCCTGAGCACAGACTGTGGCTGCACCTACACAAGACCCAACACCCCAGCTACCCTATGTCCCCTCTGGTAGCTGACTGTCAGAGAGATGTATGCATCCTGGGATGCAAACCTCCCTGGCCCCAAGGACACATCCTAGGGCAGAGCAGGGATGTTCAGCTCCACCTGGTTCAGATAACACATGCAGTACAGTCAGATTTTCCTCTTTCATCCCCTACCACTCTCAAGTCTATCCATACCCACACAGGGGCTCCCATCTCAACAGCCAGGGAATGAGCTCTTAGGGTCACCACAGTTGAAGCAAAACCTCTTGGCAGTGCAGGGAAGGTGCCAGATGATGCCTCTAGCCACTGATGCTGGTGCATGAGCACTTCTTGCTGCCTGTTACCTTGCTGAGAGCTGGGCAATGGTGCTGGCGGTGTTGACATCACAGTTAACAAAAAGGCTTCAAACCCTCCCTTGCACAATTGCAGAGCAGTTGAGGATCCAGGACCTGCTAAAATCCCAGGAGTTCTATTTATGACCAAATCTGTCCATTTCTGTAGCCTCCAGCATTGCGCCCATGGATTCGTGTTGGATTTCAGTGTTTCATTTTAGGCCCCATTTCTCTGGTTAATGCACACGATTCTCTTTCAAGTCCTTTGGAAGCCAGAGTCTAAGTGGAAAAGGAGAAGTGGCCCCTTTTCAGGGATCTTCTGCTGAGCAAAATGTTCATTATCCCTCAATATTTTATTAATAATCAATGATTATTTTTTTAATGAGACGTCATTACATAAAAGCCCTCGTTTTCTGGAGTGCGTTTGGTATTTGTAAGAGTCTGTGATAGAGTTTGCATGAATAATTCCCGTTCAGTTGACTATTCCCAAACCGTTCACTTCAACCCTCCTCTATTTGTTACTGGAGATGTGTGTTTGGCCACTCCACTTGCTGGGAATTACTGCTAATTGGGTGACTGTAGTTCTTCAAATAAGGTAAATCACAGAATCCCAACCTGGTTTGGGTTGGAAGGGACCTTAAACTCATCCAGTCCCAATCACCTGCTATGGGAAGGGACATCTTCCACTAGACCAGGTTGCTCTAAGCCCCATCCAACCTGGCAAATCCAATGCTTCAGGGCACAGAGACCTGTTTCCTGCGGTCAGGATGCACCTTTCCACCTCCAGCCAAGGATGGGCTGGATTCCAGTTCATTGGTCACTATGAGGTTTCCAGCTCCTCTCCAAGCAGGCCAAAACCCTGCGATGGCTGCTCTGACACCGGATCAAGCACCTCGGGATCATCTCTCCGTGCCCCAGAACCACCCGCAGCAGGAGACAGCCCACGTGCAAGTGTCAGGATGCTTGCACATCGCATCCCGTGCCCCTACCACGCTGCTCCCCACTGCAGGAGGGAGGGAATCCCTGCATTCCTGCAGGGGGGGAACACACGGGTGATAAAGCACTGCCAGCGTTCAGCATCTCCCAGAGCCTGGTGCTTAAGTGAGACATTGACAGGAACAAAAGAACCCCCGTTAGGGAACCTCTCCCCCTCTGCTTGGAAGAGGGAGAGGGTTTGATTCGGGGGGGGGTGGGGGGGGGGAAGCAGGAGGTTTGCATACATTTCAAGCCTTAGCCGAAATACAAAGTGCTTTTTGTGAATGCAAGAGAAAAGGACGTGAAGCAGGCAGGAGAGGAGGAGGAAGAGCAGGGGAAGGATGCCTCCATACAAAAAAGCTTAGCCTGATAAAATATTTAGGACGGGCTCACACATCAGAATATTAATGCTCTGCATTCCTTGTGCTTGCACTCTGTTGATCTTCATTCTCCAGTGACCTTGTTTACAGTATCTGAATTTGCAGTCTGCATTTTAATAAGGCCCTGAGAGAAGGTCTGAGACACAGCATCTCACTGAAGCAACTTCAAAACCCTCCTCCGAACGGCTGAGATCCTGGAGGATGGGATCTAGCTCCAGGGTGCCTGGTGCCCACTGAGGACAGACCCTCTGGAGAGCCTGGATGATGCCAACTGCAGCTCAGCCACCACCCCCTTCAATGGGAAACTGGGGCAGCACGGAGGGAAGATGAATTCAGGGATGCTCCTTCCCACCCTGCACTAAGGGTGGTGGAAACCTGGCGTCTTCCACAAGGAGCAGGCAGCTCCCGAACGTTGCCTGGTCCCCATCCTGCCATGACCACCGACCCATGGGAGATCGACCCACTGCTCCCTATGGCTGTGCCAGCAGCACAGAGATAAAGCAGCTGGAAGTGATGAGGAGCCACGGTCCCCTCTGCAGGCACAGGAGAGGACCAGAGGCTGCTGATGTCTCCTGCAGCCGCCTGGAGAGCGAAGCGTGTTCCCGAACCTGAATTGCCTAATGGGCTGTGAAGGGGGCTCAGCAGGCAGAGCCCGGGCGCAGGGGGATGTGGGAGAGATCGTGCAGCCGCAGTGTTTGTCACATCTCTTGGCTGCTTCTGCAGAGCTGCTGTGGAAGATGGGAGCCTGCGGGAGAGCACAAGGAGCCTTCCCTGCGGATGCGCCAGTGCCCAGCTCTGCTTGCGCGGGGACTGCCAGGATCCGACCCGCTGGAGCCAAGCTCTGGACACAGCATCGTGGTCCTGCTCCGGTCTGTGTGCAGCCAGCAGAAGGTGGTGGCTGCCCATGGACACGTTGGCTGTGCAGCTCAGCACTGACTGGTGCTGGAGATGTACATGGACATAAGGGGCTGTGCATGGATCTCCTTGGGACTGGCGGTGTCCTGTGTGGTACGGCAGCATCTGGCTGCTCCTACGAAGCTTTGTTGTCCCCGGGGACAGCTCTGCCCTGTTTGTCTATGGCGCTGTGAGGCTGGTGCGGTGCCCAGGCACGGCGCACTGAGCACCCTGGCACCGCAGCGCCGGGTGGGAGCAGGAAAATAACAACAGAGCTTCTGGGTGCTTGGAACAACCCCCTTGAAAGCAGAGCCTGGTAATGAGCTTGATGCCATTCACACCCTCTCAAATACCCAGATCCAGAGGGTGGAGGAGACCCTTCTGCTATCCCACCCCACTCCTACTTGTTCTCGCTTGGAGAAGAATCAGGAATGCCCCATGATTTGTAAAGGCATCATGCCTCCTGCTCACCACCCACAGCATCTCTCCTTACACTGGCCATGGGCCAGTTCTGTGTTGTACCGTGCCTGGGGTGTCCTCATGTGCCACAGCCAGGGGACTGCGCACAGCAGCATCCTCAATAGACACCCCAGGGTGAGCTGCAGCACGGTCAGGGTGTCAGGAGCCAGGAGGTCAGGCTTGACGTGGTACCAACACAGCACTCTGCATGGGTTTGCTCCAACATGAATGAATGAATCCTCCCAGAGAGCCGGGGAGGGAAGGGAGGATGGGCTCTTTCTGTTTTGCAGATGGGAAAATACAATATGTAGTCCCTGGCAAAGCAAAGAAAAGAAGCAGAGCAGATTCCTTCCAGCCTTGCCTTTCCCAGTGCGAGAATGCCTCAACATCCATAGGGCCATGCAGCCATCTGGGTGTTTCTGCTCCTGCTTAGCACAGTCCACATTCCTGAAGGAAACCTTTGGTGCTTCCCTCTTGCTTTCCCCTTTGACTCCTTACAGAGAAATAGCTCAAGGCAATGCATTTTCTTGCCTGAGGAGTCAGACAACCCCATGGCACTGGGGGTCTTCTCTTGAGGGGAAGATGGTGAGCTCCACCGCCTGATGCAGAAAGGGAGGACTGAGATAAGGGGTAAGAACTGTCCTGAGCACCATGCTCCAGGGCAATGTACACCATGGGCAGGAGCCATGCAACCAGCAAGGGCTCCCACTGTCCCCAGAGCTCCTTTGTGCCATGCCTGACAGGGAAAACAGGGGAGCAGAAGGCTTCAACCATGATGCCAAAATGCCCAGAGCACCAGGGATGGGGATGATGCACCACAGCCATGAGCTTTGCACACTCAAGCAAAGCCGGTGCTGAGCTCCCAGCACACAGCATACATGGGTAACACCACACCATGTCTGTCTCCAGGCTTCCTTCTGTGCCATCAAGAGAGCATTTGCCTTAGGACCATGGCCAAGGAACCACAGCAACCCAGCCAGTGTCAGCATCCTTCAGCAGAGGACAAGCTGGAGGAGAGTGGATCAGGGAGCAACAGGAGAAGCTCACCCCCAGTCACGGTATAGGAGAAGTGACACCATCATCATAAGCATCTCCTGGTGGCCAAGGCTTCATGAGGCTCCAGACTTCTCTGGAAGAGCCTTGAGAGCTGCCTTCCTCATGTCCATGACAGGGTATCAGGAGTGAAGCTCAGCAGCAGGCTGAGCCTCTGTGGCTCAGGACAAGAGTTTTGGGGCTATCCCAGTGCCTCGGAAATTCCCTGTCCCCTACGTGCCTCAGTTTCCCCGTCTATTAAATGAGGTCATTGATGCATCATCCTGCACTGTTTGAGATCCAAAGATGGACTTCTAAACAGAGACTAACTGCACCTTTCCCTCTTCACCACCTCACCTCCCAACGTGATGAGGTAGAGGTTAAATATTAGGATCAGGCCAGCTAAAGACAATCTGTCCCAGCAGCACTGGAGCAAGAGGAGGGTGTTCACAGTTGCCTATATTGCAGTCTCAAGGCTCTCCTTCAGGTCCTGGAGCATGTAGTGAGTGCATTTGGGATCTGCACATGCTGGTCCCCCCACGCCAGCTCTCACACTCATTCCTCTCCTCATCCCACTTCCAGCAGAGCCCGGCGTGAAGGATGCAGTGATTTATTTGGGAACATTTCTTGCCTGTTGAAAGCCTGACCTCAGATATGGAGACACGACGTGGGGAAGATGTATGAGTGTCTCTCAGCAAAAGTGCATCAGAGAAATTGAGCGTGAGCTGCCATCAATCTGCCCAGGTTCAGCGGCCCCGCGCAACAGCGAGGGAGATGGGGACCAGGAGGGATTCTGCCAAGGTCACCTGGGAGCTGACTCAGCCTCCGCTCCCCTCTCCTGCCATCCATCACGCCCGCTGGGGAAGAGGCAGGGAGCAGAGGCTGGAGGCAATCTCCTTCTCATCCCTCATCCGTTCCCCTTTACAGCTTCATTTAAGAGGCTGAAGCAACACACGGGCACAAATGTCACTGGGGGCACAGTCAGTGATGATCTTTCAGTGCCTGGAACAAGTCCTGACAGGCTCCATGGGGACAGCCAAGCCTCCTGCCCTGGGAGCCCCAAGGGCTCTGACAAGGACAAGATGGATGGGGACAGAGAGGACAAGCAGGTTTTTTCTTCCCAGAGGCTCCAGCACCAGCATTTGGATAACCTGTGGAGACTCCCCTAAAACTCATGAGGACTGGAAATGGGTTGAGCTCTTGTCAGTGGCTTTTAGAGTAGTGGGAATCGGAGCAGGGCCGTTTCTGCTTGGTAAACACCACAACAGGTATTTGCTTCACCATCTCTGTAAACTGACTGCAGCACCCAATAGGCTGGTTTATGTTTTACCTTCCATGAAGCCCAGCCTCCGCAGGGACCCCATGTTCCCTCAGAGCATCTGCCCTCCATTGAGTCTATGCTGCAGAAGATCTCAGGAGAGCAGGTGAGCAGGGCTTAGGTGAGTGAGCTGCTGGAAAACTGGCTCCCAAGCAGGATGAAAACTGTGCAAAGGGCTCAGGTACACTCAGATGTGGACATGAGTGTTGGTGGGTGATGATCCATGCAGCACATCTGAACCTCCTTTGGAAAGAACTTGTCAGAAGGTGGCCAGAGCCAGGGTCTGAGTTCAGACCTGTCTGTTCCTTTGCTGATCCACAGCATCCTCACTAATTCCCACTCAGGATCACATTTCTATATGTTGCAGTTAAACACTTGGTACCTGCCTGCATGTGCACCAGTCCAGCACTTCCCAGTCAGCTGCCTGCACCTTTGCTCCATGTACCTGCTCTGAATCCACAAGCAGGGAAATGATGCTGAATCCAACCCATCATGCCAGCAAACACCTTTTGATTTTGACTCTCTGCAAAGAGCTTGCCCTGATGTTAACAAACAGATAGCTTCATGTCAGGAAGAACTGCACCTTCATTTCTAGATCTAGGCAGAGCAGCTCATAACCAGGTGCTAAACTAAAAACAACCAGTAAAGTCCATGCAAAGCTCCATATTTATACTGGTAAAGTCCATGCAAAGCTCTATGTTTATACTGGTAAAGTCCATGCAAAGCTCCATATTTATACTGGTAAAGTCCATGCAAAGCTCTATGTTTATACTGGTATAGTGCATGCAAAGCTCCATATTTCTACTGGTAAAGTCCATGCAAAGCTCCATATTTCTACTGGTAAAGTCCATGCAAAGCTCCATATTTATACCAGCAAAGTCCATGCAATGCTGCATTCTTGCACCAGTAAAGTCCATGCAATGTTCCAGAGCACCAACAAGCTCCCCCAGTACTGTGGTTTCTCACAGCCCAGTAGGAAACCTGTATCCATACTCCCAGCAGCACCATGTGTGAAGAAAGCAGCAGAGATCTCAGCACCAAGGGGACAGGAAGCCCAATCTCTCACCCAGCCCTTAATTCAAGCTGGTTATCTTCTGGTTACAGCAAACAGCACTTATAAAAGAGTTCCTTCTGCATGTAATTAGGCACAATTGACTCTATGGCCCATCATAAGGTTTGCAGAGCTCCTCAGCCTAACTAAGACTGTATGTCCTGTTTCCTGGAAGGTCCTTGGCCTCGTCTGAGCATCAGCATCCCAGCCTGTTAATGGGCATCAATGGAAAAGTGCAAAACAACACATCTGCAAAACACATTTGGTGTTTTCTGTCAAGTGCCTCTCTGCAGTGCTGGGCACATTCATACTTCTGTGAATGTGGCCTCAGATTACCTTCGTCTCTTTGCAGATTGGAAGCTGTGAGAGTAATTGATTCTTCACTTCATTAGACAAACTGAAAAAGGAATTAAGAATTGCGGAGGGTATGACAACCTGGTTGACCAAAGGCTGCTTTTGCTGAGAACAGGTAAGCTTATTTACCTCTTCTTTTTAGCAAATGTGAGTGATATTGAAAAGAAACCATTCGGATTTCAAATGGGAAATCCAAACCTCATTACTCTGTAGAATCTCCTGGTTGGTTTCTAAGTTTTGAAAACAGATTCACTCACAGCAAAATAGACTCCTTGTTTTTAGTGGTGAATAAACTATTGAGCCAAAAGGAGCCACACAACTGTCCACAGCTGACCTGTTGGTAACGCTGAGAGGCCCCTGATTCGTATAGGGCCTTTGAAGCCATCTGCTTTTGGCTTTATTGTGTGCTCCAGAGCACTGGTGATGAGAATCTCCTCCAGGGTCAGGCCAGTGGGGCATCACCTTGGCCACATCCATCCCTGAGCATGGAAGCCCTGGCACCAGGAGCTGAGGATGAGTGGAGGGAAAGGGGCCTAGAAGGACACAGAAGGACTTGGTTGCATGGGAGTGAGGAAGGAGGAGGTATCCCCTCTGTTACCATGGATGCCTATGACAGATTTCCAAGTCAGAAATGAAGCTGATCTCTCTACAGTGAAGAGACATCAGGACCCCAAACAGTGACCTGCCCCCCCAGCACCTGCTAGAGGAAGCCCTGAGAGATGCTCTGGAGGCACCAGCTCTTCTCTGCTGGTTGCAACAGGAGAGGGGGAAGCTTGGACCCACCTGAGGTTTCAAGGCCATGTTTTCCAGGCAGGGATGCACGTCTGGTCATGGGGAGCCTCTGCCATGGGGATCCTGGCTCCTCACAGCATCGTGGATCCCAGAGCACCACCACCTCCTGGGGCTGCGAGGCAGATTGAGATGTTTGTTTTGCCTTGTGTGTCTCTTTATGCATCCCCAAGTCCCCAGTGACTCTGACAGCAGCTTCCAACACTGAAGGCATCCTTGTTTTCATAGATCTGTTAAATAACATGTCAGCAGACTTTCACCAATGAAGCACACGCTTCATTGGTGCTGCTCTGTAATTTAACAGGGTTAAGGAGGGATCAGAGCCTGTTGCCACATTTGGATTTAGGAACTAGTTTCATTTTGGCACTGTTTGGTACAGGCCCACCGCACTGCATCATCCAGTGTGCAGTGGCAACTGCACACAACCAGGTTTCCTTTTGCACTGGTTAAATCTATGCCTGATAAACTCGATTTCTGGTGGCACTGAGGTTGGCATAACCTGTTGTAGGACAGCATCCATTCAGGTGCACCTTGCCTAGCAGATATGGGTTGGTTGGGCATGGTTACCTCTGTAGCAGGAGCATCACCTAGTAAATGTGACCCTGGGAAAGCAAGAATGAACAAGTGTTGGAGGTTTTTACCACCATCTTTCTCCAAAAGCTTGTTTTGCCTTTTCACCAAACCCAGACATGTTGTCGGCACCTTTCTCACTGACACTTTCCATTTGAGACCAGTTTGATGCAATCTGGTCCTTTCTTTTAGAAGTTTTCATTTAAATGGGACATTCATATAATCATTATGCAGAACTTGAGCTATTCTCTAAGAACTCCTGGGCTGGGACCAGGAAGTGGGAATGTTCAGTACGAACCACTCAGCAACAGCCAAAGACCCATTTGCAGGATCTAATCCAAAGCAGCAGCGCTGTCAATCACAGTCCATAAATTGGGGAGAGCAGGCAGATTTTCCCTATCAAAGTGACATGTACAAAGCCTATCCCTGGCCTTTGCTCCCTCGAGCTCTGCCTAGTGCTCTGCAAGATGCCAGTGGTTGTCTCCAGGTGAGCATTCGCTTTATAACCCTTGCATTTTGTAGCTGAAATAAGAACATCATCAGTGCACTCTGTGTGTGGGGAGGGGGTTTGACTCCATCCTCCAGCAATCCCTGCTTCCAGCTGACACTGCTCATCAGCATTGGATAGGAAATGTTCAATACGAGTTGTGATGGCCGTGAACTTCATTTCTATTGCATTGTATCTGCACCTCTTCTTTTGTTCACTCTGCAGCACATGTGCTGCTGGTCTCCTGCTTGGTAGTAAAGGAACTGCCCTGATTTCCCTTTAAAAACAAGCGGAGACAACCCCCTTTTCCCCCCATTTATCACTATAGTGCTGTGGGTCTGTGAAGCATCAATTAGCCCTGTTGATTTTTCAGCTCTTTAAACCACCGTGTAACCACAGTGGTGAGGGGCTTAACCCAGCCATCACCTCCTCGAATCCTCTGTGGTGCTGATCTATTTCCAGCCAGGTTGTTTGCAGAACAGGAGCTGGCGTTTGGCTCGCTCGGCTCTAACACAGGAACTGGATTCGCTCTGACCCTCTCCAAAACTTCCTCACTCTCTGGCCACTCTTTCTGCCATTTCTCCGCAGATGAAAACCTCGGTGCCACCAGAAACTGTTGTAGAATTCAGGCAGAAAGTTACTGGCAAGCGATTGCCTGGACACGCAGTGCCTTCCAATGGGCAGCGTGCTAAAGGTGCTTAAAGCCTTTTCCTTTTCAAACAGCTCTTCCCAGGATGCTGTTGAGGCAGCACGAGCAGAAGAGCATTAATCATCAGCCATTTCTCCCTGAAACTCTTCTCTGCGGGTCATGGGAAATGTCCCCAGTGACATGCTCAGTTAATTAATTTGTGTCTATATGCATGAGAATAATTGAGTCTTTTTTTTCCCCCTCCTATTGGTGTTTAGTATCTGCTGTTGTGCCTGTGGATGCAGGGCGAAGCAGAGCAACAAGCCCACCTTTGCCTCTGCTCTGGGTGAGGGGAATCTGGGGATGCTCTGGACTACATCCCTGTGTGGGTGATACCTCACACCCAGACCCATGAGCACCAGGTCCCTCATGAGTGGTGGATGCTCTTCATACCCTCCCCTCCAGGACACTGCATCCTCTGGCTGGTTTGCTCTGCTTGGCGAAGTCACATTGGCTTCCCAAGAGCTCATTCTGGGTCTGGAGTGCTGTGTCCCAACACGTGTCCCAGCTCCCCATCGCATTCCATTTACCACCCCCAGAATTACCGAACTCAGGCTAGGTTAATCACAGCATCCTCCCTGCATTCACCTCTTTCCTGTGCTCTTTATGACAAACTTCTCTCAGACATTCATTACCACGTGAAGTGCAGCTCTCGGCAGGAGCTGCTGCTGCTGTTTCACAATCTCCTCTGCCTGAGTTTGCTGCACACTATTAAAGCCATCAAGTGCTTCAGAGCCAGCTATTGTCAGAAAATGGGGTTACCTCCCGAGTGCCTCCCTTTTGGCTGGCAGACAGAGCAAAGCACTGTTTAACCTTCTCCAGCTGCCTTTCTGGAGGGGCTGTTGACTTGTCTCACCCATTCAGCCTGCTTTCTTGGCTCACTTTATCCCTGGCCCCGTGGCCGAGCTCCAAGGAGGTTATGTTCCCGCTCACATTGATTTGTGCCCTAGAGCACAACCCTTGAAGAACACAGCGGCTCAATGCAGTGCCGCACAGAGGCAGAGCTCCCCGCTCGGGCTGTGAGGACGGACCCTTTGCTTTGTCCTTTCTCGTGTCCCTCAGCCATTTCCACAAAGGAATTGAATGGAGCCAGGCACTTCAGTGACTGTGAGCAAATAGGACAAAAGGAGGTATCTGCTTTTCTCTGCCCTAAGACAAGTTTGCATTGCAAGAGAAGAAATACCAACGTGGGCTTAGGAGGTCCCGTGATAGGGAAGCTGCAAACCTGGCACTTGGCCGTGCTGGGGACTGCCTGCCTCCTAACCCTCCGTATCTCCATAGCTGTCACTGCAATCCAGCCCCAGCTGAAGCAGACAGAGGCTGTGTGCATCCAGCCCATCGAGCTGTCACCATATCAGAGTGACAGACACTTTACAAGCTGCGAGACAGACAGGGCTCAGCACCCTGCCTCCTGAATGGGGGCTCGGGGCAGAGCGGGCAGGAGGATGAGCTCAGCTTATACTGGAGCTGAAACCAGGCCAGGAATTATGCATGCACAGCAGCTGCCCTCTTTGGTCATTCACAGAGTGCCCCGGGAGGCTCCCTTGACTTCTGCAGAGAGGGCATCTCCGCAGACGTGTGCCAGCAAAGCACATACCTAAACCTCCTTTTCTTAGCTGAGCCATCCATCACTTCATAGAATAGTTTGGGTTGGAAAGGACCTTAAGATCACCCAGTTCCAACCCCCCCCCCTGCAATGGGCAAGTACACCTCCCACTAAATCACATCACCCAAGGCTTTGCCAGGTCAGAAACGTGGCTGTAGCTGGTTCTGCCTCTCCCTTCACTTCCCTGGGTGAGCAGTGCCACCCTGTAACAGGTCAGGGTGGTCCAGTCGAGCAGGCAACGCTGTGCTTTGCACCCACAGAGATATTTCAGGGGCAACAGCAGAAAATAAGGGTGTGAAAAGAAAGTGTTGCAGTGCAAACCTCCTACTTTGAACATCCTGGAGCTGTTCATCCTCCAGAAGGAAAACAGAACATGAAAACGCTTCAAAGAGAGCCCTCCAACAGCTAAGGATGATTTGGTGTGAAGCTGCAGTGGCAACTCGGGCATCCCCAGACATGAGAGCTCCTGAGCATCATGAGCGTGTCTCTACATCGCAGCCACTGTCTGTGGGAATCACACACTGTGCTGGATAATAAAGCACAGGGCAGCTCGGCACAGTCACCTCTAGACCATGTGGGATGCACTGAGCTTTACAGCTCCAGCCCTACCCCTTGAATCATATCGGAGTGCAGCTGCACTGCTGGGTGAGGAGGAAATCCATTAAAATACATTCCTCTGAAGGAGCAGCCCTGATATTAAGGGTCTATCAATAATGATTCACGAGGCCATGATAGCAATGCAATTGCAGTGATAAAGGATGACAAAATATTGTAAGATACGTGCAGTGAGGCTGCGGAGCAAATTATCTGATCTGAGAAGCAACATGTTATGATGTGCATGAAACCATCTGCTGCCCACAGTTAAGGCTGTACTGAGACATAGGGGAATGCATGCTGGTGGATTGAGGATTTTAGCTGGGGACTGCTCGCTTGGGATAGGGATTGACCACAGCACCTTCCCCAGGAGACCTTGCTCTGGCCATCACCCCACACTTCAGTACACGCCATTAATCATTCCCGACTGGTGATGAAGGGCAACACTCCTCCCCTCCACATGCTCTGATGTGGAGGCACTTACTGCCTAAACCATTCCTCTAGGGACATCCCTGAGCATCAGCAGTTGGACTCTGGGTTCCTCCTGTCATTCACAGAGCAGCTCCAGGCACAAGCATGCAACTGCTTGTGGCAGCACCCCGGCAGCTCAGGCAAACCCACCCTGCCTGGCTGACAGGTTTGCCTATGCCAGAGTGCTGGAGAGCTGGTCTGACTGCTAAAGAGGTGCCCAGTTATTCACAGTGGAATTGAGGCAGTCCTGGCTGCTCAGGATGCAGAGAAACAGATGATCCTTGGGGAAGTTGGGAAATCAACCTTTGAACTGAAGAGCAATGGGCCCCTTCCCATGATCCCCTTTATGTAAAGCATCTCCTGAGGTCACTGCTGTCCCCAGCTCCTCGGTGGTGGCTCCTGGAGGGCCTCAATGACATGATTATCCCTCCTTAGCAGAGCGTTTTCAAAGCCCGAGGAGGGCTTTGCTCGCTAATCTGGCATTCAGTGCAGATAATAGGCTTTGAGACGAAACCCTCTTGGAGTCTATTTTAAGGTGGTTTTGTAGCTTGTTGCCTGTGACAGGAGGAGCCATCCTGTTGCAGCGCTCCCAGGACACTCTCTGCCATGGCATGGTCACCCTTACATCATGTGTTGTACCCTTTCCATGTCCCTTTGCTCCAGGATGTGTGAGCTGAAGCAGGGTGCAACCTGTGGACGCCGTCCCCACCTCCTACAACTGCCCAGCCTTGCTGGGCTGCCTTTTTCCCTTTTGCAAAAGGTTAAAGGTGTCTCCTTCCTCAGGATCCCTAAAAAGGATGGAGGTGGGAAGCATCTCCCAAGCCTGGAGCAGGGCTGGAGTGAGGTGCTTGCCCACTGTCTTTGGCTGCAGGGATGCCCTGTTCCAGCCCTGTGAGGTTTACCTCTGTACCCAGTGAGACCACATCCCTCTGAGGATGCCAGGAGGGCCCCAGCAGGAGAACTGCCACAGGCTTCAGGTCTCCATGGGGGATGTATTACCATGGGCAAGGCCAGCACAGCAGAGGTGGCAGCAGCAACCGGGATGCAAAGGGATGCAGGGATGTGAGCGATGCTGTAAAGTGCTGCCACAGGCTGTTGGAGGCTGTGTTTGGGGATGGGGTGATGCCCCTTCCTTGATGCTTACAGCTTAGGGGTGTCCCTAGACTCACCTGCCTTATCCACCTGCAAAATGGACAGGAGGAAAAAGGCACCATGGCTCAGTAGAGCAGCACCAGTCTGTGGCACAAGGCAGGGATGGGGAGGCAGAGCCACATGTGTCTCCAGGGCTCTGTGGTCCAGCCTGGCGCACACTGGCAGAGCTGCCGGGATTTGTGGACTGGAATAGCATGAAATGATGTTGAAAATCCAGGTTAATCTGAACCGGCTCCAGAGGCCACCTCTCCGAGAGCCGCCTCTTTATCTCCAGTGTGAATCTAAATCCACAGCAGGCTTAACTCGGGTCTTGGCAGCTTTATGTCGGCTCTGATTAGTTCACATCACCTCCTTTACAGCTCCCTGACCCTCTGCCGAGGGAGCTCGCTCCGGATTCTCAGTATTTTATATTTCCACAGCAGTGAAACCATTCCCAGGAGTCCCCAGGAAAGGCAGATCCTGAAAACACGGCCTCTCTGTGCACCTCTACCTGGGGGATGTTGTGCAGCATCCTCTGATAAACAGCATGGCGCTGGGTACCCTGTGCCAGGGCCTCAGCATCCTCACAGGGAAGAGCTTGTGCCTAAGAGCTCAGCTCAGTCTCCCCTGTTCTGGCAGGTTCAAGCCATTCCCCTTGGCCTGGCCCTACAGGCCCTTGTCCCAAGCCCCTCTCCAGGTTTCCTGCAGCGCCTTNTCTGGCAGGTCCATTCCCCTTGGCCTGGCCCTACAGGCCCTTGTCCCAAGCCCCTCTCCAGGTTTCCTGCAGCGCCTTTAGGCACTGGAGCTGCTCTCAGGTCTCCCCTTCAGGAGCCTTCTCTTGTCCAGGCTGAACAAGCCCTTTACACTGGCCTCAGCTGAGCAGCGGTGCTTAGGAAATCCCTGAGGTTTGCACCAGATGCCAGAGATGGGGCCAGAAAGCAGAGATTGTGTCAGCTGCTGGAATAGGAAGTGCAGATCCAGGGATGCTGGCGGAGAAAAAGCTAACATTGCTGCCCTAAATTATTCCTACTGTGTGCACTGGGAGGACTCTGGCTGGGTGTGCTGGGCCGTCCCTGCTGTAGCAGCGGTTCATAATATGCTGTAATTAAGTAGGCACAAGTGTAATCAGTCTGCAGGGACTTGGACAAATGCACTGCTGATCCCTGGTACCCCCCTGCAGCTGGGACAGGCAGTGTGTGAAATCATGGCAAAGCACCAGCAAAACGCAGGTTGTCACCTGGTGGCTTTTTCTGTTGCAAAGGGAACTGCTCCAGCTGAAAGCCATGGTCTCAGCAGGGTGTGCAGGAAGCACTCCCTGAGCACATCACACTGGGCACCCCCTCCAGAGCACAGCAAGGAGACAAAGGGCTGCAGACCTGGCCTTGGCCCAAGGATCTGTGACAAGGAGCATCCTCAGAAGAGCAAGACAACAGCATCCTCGAGAAGTGAACACGCAGCCCTCCGGGAGTGTCAGCGCTGCTTTGCCCAAGGATCCCCAAGCTGGGGAAGTACTGGTAACAAGTTCTGCTGGTCGGATGCCGCACATAACTGTGTGTTACAGCTGAAATAGAATCACACAATCAACCAGGTTGGAAAAGCCCTTTAAGCACATCCAGTCCAGCCTTTACCCAGCATTACCAAGGCCACCCCTAACCCATGGCACTAAGGCAGGGATGGTGCCTGCAGCCCTGCCCTGGGCAGCCTGTTCCAATGCCTGAGCACCCTGTGGGGCAGGAATTGTTCCTCAGCTCCATCTAAACCTGCCCTGGTGCAACTTGAGGCTGGTTCCTCTTGTCCCATCCCTTGTTCCTTGGGAGCAGAGCCCCACTCCTCCTGGCTCCATCCTCCTGTCAGGCACTTGTAGGGAGCAATAAGGTCCCCCCTGAGCTCTCTGTCCCAGTCCTGCCCAGGGACAGGGCATGCAGACAGGCTGCAAGTCAGCATCCCATAAAGCAGAGCTCCTGCTACCCTTCTGCACTGAGAGTGCCTGTAACGAGGCTTGGATGCATGGACCATGAAGGCACCGGTCCCCCTGCCCACTGCTCCTTCACCCGCCCAGGGAGAGCCAGGGCAGCAGAGGGGTTAAGAGAGCCTGTGCTCTCCACCATCAATCCATCCTGCAAATCTGATGGCCCCGTCTCTTCAAAGGGCCCAGATTGATTTCTTGACTGGGAGCAATGAGCAGCTTCCCATGAAAAATGAGCCCTTGCGCCGTCAATACGAGTTCTAATTACAACTTAAATCCAGGACATTCTTTAGAGCGCAGCCCAGATTTACAGCGCTCGCAGGTGGGCGTGCAGCCCGCTCTAATTAAAAGCAGCACGCGTTGCAGATTGCTTCCGACGGCCCATTCCCAGCTACCCAGCAAGGGCACAGCCGGCTCCTGGCATTGAGCTTGCAAGGGAGGGAGCAGGCACCTCAAGGGCACAGCAGCACCGCTTTGGAGGGGTGGGGAAGCTCCGGGTTCCTCCTTTCTTCGATGGAATCATGGAATGGTTTGGGCTGGAAGGGCTGGAAGCTCATGCAGTTCCAAACCCCTACCATGGAGGGGGGCTCTTCATCAGGGACTGGAGTGATAGGACGAGGGGTGATGGGTTTAGACTTAAACAGCGGAGGTTTACGTTGGATTTAAGGAAGGAATTCTTCCCTATGAGGGTGCTGAGGTGCTGGCACAGGGTGCCCAGAGAAGCTGGGGCTGCCTCATCCCTGGCAGTGCTCAAGGCCAGGTTGGACACGGGTTTGGAGCAAGCTGCTTCAGTGGAAGGGGTCCCTGGCCGTGGCAGGGGTTGGAGCTGGAGGAGCTTTAAGGTCCCTTCCAACCCAAACCAGTCTGAGATTCTATGATTTAACTTAAAACCAACTATATCAGGTTACTGACTACTCAAAACCAAACGTATTATCATATCAATAACACGTTTCCTTTCTGCAGTCATCTGCAGAGTATCACGANACATTCTCTGATTCTATGCAAGCCTGCCCTGCACAGCAAGACCTGATGGTTGATGCTCCTCCTCCCCCAGCCTCCTGGGCATTGCCAGTCACTGCTCTCTGTTCTGCAGGAGGCTGTGACTGCTGGGTGATAGCAAAGGGCAAAGGTTCTGCCCAGGGAACAGAAGCAGACCCGTGCCATTGGGACTGAAGGGACAGGCTGCTGTGGTATCCTGTAAGGAAAGCCTCCATCATCCAGGAGATGGATTTATTGCCAACAGCAGGGGGGATGTGACCCTGCAAGGAATCTGCCAGCTCAAGGGAGGCCACAGATGCCTGTGGAATGTGGGAGATAGGAACTCTGTGTTAGGATGAGCCAGAAACGGGCTTCATGACTCAGCTGTCTGGACCCAGCCGCAAACAGCTGTGGGAGCACTGAGCATCCTGGATGAAGGCAGAACCTCAGGCTCCTTCCTCCTTGGTCTTTCAGATTTCCTGCCTAAAACAAGACATAACTGGGCCGTGTCACCCAGCCCCTGATGTGGGTGAGCAGCTTCCAAGCCCAGATGTGACCAGATCCTGACACATCTGCTACGATTTATCAGAGCTGATGAGGATGTCAGCAAAGTTCATCCATGTGGTCCCCGTCATTCCCACATGGAATGGGAGTGTCCTGTTGTATTGAGCTCACTAGGATGTGAGCAGAGCAGGGCCTGTGCATCACTGGGCTAGACAGGCTAGGGGAGAGTCCCTCAAAGTTGATGTACCTCAAGCCTGCCTATTATATCCCTTTAGAGACAATGGCACAATAGGGAAAATGTAGGATGGAGCCTTTTCCTGATCCAAACATGTTCCATTTCTGCAGTCCTCAGGTCCAAGGGCCACAGTGGAAGGCTGGCTCTTTTGGATCCAAATTCCTGTTGATACACCAGAAATACATCTGCATCCCTGCAAGACTTCAGCCCTAAAGAGAAGGAGTCTCTTGGGTTAGCATCTTTGGAGGGTTTTGCCTCTCTCCAGGATCTACTTCTCATGTTTGGACCCAGTCTGTAACGAGGGCTGTAGGAGAAGATTTGGTATAGGTTTGACATAGAGGATATAGAGGCCATAGGGGTTTGCATCACCTGCAGTTCTTGGGAACCTGACCTATATTTTGGGGACGTTTCCTCTCTGTCAGAACAGTAAATTGGTTATTGCTATGCTAACCCATTTCCATAGTTTGACTTCTATTGCTCTGCTGTGGAGTGACCCACTCTCAGATCAGGGTCCGGGTGCATCCTTCAGCAGCCTCCCGGGCATTAACTGTGCCTGGCAATTGGAGCATCACGGAAACAGGCCTATGGGAGCCCCTTTCCCAGGGAAGTATTGCAGGGAGCTCTTGCACATGGATGAAAGGACCTTTTGGGGACCGGGGGCAGCCTTCAGCCAGCAGCGTTTGCAGGACTCTGTGGTAAGAGCGAGAGGATCCTTTTGCAGCTGATGAGCACATCAGGAGCCGTTTCGATGGGGTGAGGACCCCTGAAGAGAAAATGTGGGGTTTCTGGGAAAACCATCCTTTTTATCCTGGATTCACTGTGCTCCTCACCTCCCAGCTGAAACCATCCCCACGCTGGGCTATGCGGAAGGCTGATAAAGAGGCAGAGAATAGGAGCTGCTTTCCTGCACTCAGCAGACAACGCCTGCACCTCCCTCTGCCTCTGCTTTTATGTAGTTTGGAAGTGCTTGGAAACCGCTGGGCACAGACACTTCTGAAGCAGCAGCAACTTTGCACGGCGCGTTTGTTTTATGTCTGAACTGTACATACAGCAGTGAATGGAGCTCATAAAAGATGGATGTATTCTTGTTCTTTTTGCTGGTTTTGATTTATTATTTACTTCACTTTTTTCAACTCTTCCGAAGTGCTGTAAATCATCGAAATCATTTTTCTCCCCTGCTCGGCTGCTTTCGGGGAGCTGAAGTGAGATTCTGGTGCTGGGCTCCTCTTGCTGGGGGCTTCTCAGGGAGAGAATGAGAACCAGGAAATTTAAGCTCTTACATCCCCACAAAGTACTTTGGAAAGACTTAAAGGCCTTCTTCTGCCTGCTCATTGCCTGTATGGTACAGCCTTTGCTCAGGTACGCAAGCACTTACCAGCACACGTAGTTCTGTCCATGTCTATGGGTGGTTCATGTGAATAAGCACTCACCAATCGAATCATAGAATAGGTTGGGCTGGAAAGGACCTGAAGATCATCCAATTCCAACCCCCTGCCATGGGCAGGGACACCTCACACTAAACCAGGCCACCCAAGGCTCTGTCCAACCTGGCCTTGAACACCCCTGGGGATGGAGCACTCACAGCTTCCTTGGGCAACCCATTCCAATAGTGCAAGAGTTCCACAAGCTGCCCCTTGTGCAGCTGGGTTGTTGCAGGTCAGGAGAGCCATTTCCCTGGGGTTTCAAAGGGCACAAGGATAGGACTCTGGATCTGAGGCCTCCAGAGGCATGGAGACTCTTTAAGCACACAGACGCAAGTTCACTCTAGGAAAGCAGCTCTGAAGGCTGAACATGAAAGGTGTGGGGCTGGTTAATGTCTGGGCAGTGCAGTGAGGCATGAGGTTGCTCTCATGGTGTGAAGTCCAAAGCCAAGATGCTCCAGCACCCAGGGCTCCTCCAGCAATATCTCCATGACCTCAGAGCAGCTTCCAGTGTCTGAAGGGGGCCTATAGGGATGCTGGGGAGGGGCTCTTCATTAGGGACTGCAATGACAGGACAAGGGGGAACGGGTTCAAACTGAAACAGGGGAGGTTTAGATTGGATCTAAGGAAGAAATTCTTTGCTGTGAGGGTGCTGAGGCACTGGAATGGGTTGGCCAGGGAGGTTGTGAGTGCTCCATCCCTGGNGGACTGCAATGACAGGACAAGGGGGAACGGGTTCAAACTGAAACAGGGGAGGTTTAGATTGGATCTAAGGAAGAAATTCTTTGCTGTGAGGGTGCTGAGGCACTGGAATGGGTTGGCCAGGGAGGTTGTGAGTGCTCCATCGCTGGCAGTGTTCAAGGCCAGGTT
This sequence comes from Agapornis roseicollis, assembly GCA_002631895.1. NCBI lineage: Eukaryota > Metazoa > Chordata > Aves > Psittaciformes > Psittacidae > Agapornis > Agapornis roseicollis. The sequence continues at coordinate 66,412 of NDXB01014582.1, forward strand.
GGACGAAGCCTTGGGTGGCCTGGTTTAGTGTGAGGTGTCCCTGCTTATGGCAGGGGGTTGGAACTGGATGATGTTAAGGTCCTTTCCAATCTGAACTATTCTATGATTCTATGTTCCCTGTGAGCAGGAGATTCAGCACCCAGATAAAGAAGTGAAGTCTGTGTCCACAAGCAGACCAGACCCAGAGAGCAGGTTCTCCAGGGCACTTAGCACAGTACAATGCTGTTGGAGGGGCTTAGCACCCTTCATGCACCCCACTGGCTATGAACCCCCATCACACTGCTGAACTGAACTGTTCAGAAACCCAGGACAGAGAGAGCCCTGTGAGACCCCAAGCCTTGCCCCTGCAGCCTCCCCTTCCTTGTTCTCACAGCATGCGCATAGGAGATAGAAGTCCTAGAATCACAGAATCATGGAATGTTGTAGGGGTGTTCAGTGCCTCTGAAAGAGGACAGGGGTGACCCCGGTTACCCTGGATCTAAAGGGTTGGAGTCTGTGGTGTCCCCAGGAGGCATCCATCAAGCAGGGAATAAATAGAGCAGTTCAAACCCAGAAGCACAGAACGATCCTGTCTGTCGGAAGATGGGAAAAGAGGCAGCAGAGCCTTGGAAGGGGAGAGGGGTCCTGCAGAAGCAGTAGATGGGGCGAAGTGATCCTTCCATCCCTTTCCCAAGGGGGCTGTGGGACAAGGCAGGCTCAAAGGGCTCTTTTCACCTCCCCACACTTTCAGCCAGAGGCAGGCGGTGCATCCCTGCAGCCAAGAGCACTCCAGGCACTGGAGTCGGGGGCTCTTGCTCCTTCCTGTCACTTTGAGTCTTTATTTTCCATCGGGAATTCAGCTGTAGGGGGAGAAAACGAGCAGGCTGCTAATGAAAGGGCAGCTGCTGCTCTGTGTCAGGCGTGCGAGACCCTACTGGGAGCTCAGCTGGACGCAGTGGGTGGCTGGACACCGTTTATTTCTACATTAGAGCTATTTTCCTCCCTCCCTGTCTGCTCTGTGCTCTCCATTTCTGAGTCAGTTCAGCCCCTGTCAGATGGACATTGATGCAGGATGCGAGCACGAACCTTCCCAGGAAAGGCTAATTTTAGGATAACAACTGGTGGGGGGAGGATCTTGGCTCAGCATCCATTAGCATCGATGGCAGAGCTGTCCTTGATGAGTGGTACTACCTGCTCTTGCCTGGTTCTTACCTGCACTGCTGCAAGCAGAGAGGCAAGAGTGCAATATAGGGCAGAAACTTACTGGTGTAGGGCAGAATGTTACTGGCTGCTGGCCATAAAAGAGATTTTCACAAGTATTTTTCTCCTCCATCCCCAAATAAAATGTCAGGAACTGCTGTGACAGGAAGGGATCATCTGGGTCTGGTTTCCTGGGCAAGGAGAAGGTTATCAGAGCACAAGGTACCTGTGCATCTACAGATGGATAAATAGGATGTAATAAGCCAAAGCTCTGCTTGAGACCACATAGCAACAGTCATGGGTTTGATAAGAACAGGGTTGTCTGCAAACAACCTCCTTATGAGTGCTCTGAACATTGAGCTGATAACATAAGCAATAGAATCATAGAATATGATGGAATGGGGCCTCATGGATCATCTGGTCCAATGAGCCCTCCTGATATCCACATCACTGGTATTCACATTCACACCTCAGATTCATGGAATCATAGAAAGATGTAGGTTGAAAGGGACACCTTCCACCAGAGCAGGTTACTTCAAGCCCCGTCCAAGCTGGCCTTGAGCACTGCCAGCGATGGGGCAGCCACAACCTCAGTGTGATTCCACAGAGCCAGCTGGGCTCCCGCTGGTGCCCCAGGCATCAGCAGAGCTGGACACAGCAGAAACTCTCATTTCCATAAAGAATGGTGTTGAATTAGGAGGCAGGGAGAGCCCAGCTTTGCTTTCAGTCAGTGATTAATCATGGGGACAGGGTGCCAGGGAAGCTGTGGATCCATCTTACCTAATTTCAGACATTTAGAAACTGAAGGTCTAAATCTCAGTTAGCCCTCTCGCCTTCCTCTAGGCTGAACAGAGAGAAATGGTCATGTCCAGAAGGTAAGACTCTGCAGAGCAAAGCCAAATCAGAGCCAATTTGCATTGCAAGGTTTATGAGCTTAGTGCCAGGGGCAGGAGGTGGGAGCGGCAAAGAGGGGCAGGGTGGAGATGCAGAGGGATAGACGGGGTGAGGAGGAGGAAGCTGGGTACCATGGGGACTACACAAAGTCCAATGGCCACATGGCTGTGAGCCCTCTGGATGCACTCATCCCTGGAGGCGTACAGGATGCTGACCCTGGTCTGACACATCTGAGCACAGTGATGCCCTGGGCTGGCTGGAAGCACTGTGCCCACGCTGCTCTGCACTGAATCAGCTTGACAACAGCCAGAGGAGTAACACACTCCAACACCACGCTTTAAATGCCCATAAATTTGGAAACGGAGCCAGAGCTCTTTAATCTTGGTTCAGTTTTTCATTCGTAACAAGATAACAAAGGAAGCCAAGCATGAGCTCAAGCCATGAATTATTTAGGGAGGGCACATCTATCTCTGGTGGTTTGGTCTTTGCTGTGCCACCTTGGGGTGCATTGGGTGAGCTTCAGTTGGCCGAGGGCCATCTGGATGTAAGATTCCTCATCAGGGATGTGATGTCCTGTAAGCACTGAAGAGGTTTATTGCAGCCCTGATGGACATGGCAAGGTGCTTAAAGGTCTCAGGCTCTGTCCTAAGTCTGTGGCCTTCAGGATGGCTGTGAGGTCTCATGCAGCAGTAGCCCCTTTCAGTCAGCTGTCCTCTGCATGGGGCACGAAAGGCAGGGATTTTCCCTCTGGAAAAGGCTGGCTGGTACACATACATCCCCAGAAAGAAGGATATTTAACAAATGCTTGCCTTAATGTAGAGAACAGGAAGCTCCCCTAAAGCAGGGGAAAACCAGCAAATCAAGGACCCACAGCAAGAGCTGTCCCCTGAGCAGGATTGAAACCCTGTGATGTGTGGGAATGAGGGAGCCCAGTGTCTCTTGCCTGGTTTTGGGGTTGGAGGCCTCCGTCCATGCTGCATCCTGGCCCAAGGCAGGGCAGAGCTCTGTGAAGGATGCCATGCCAAAGCACCAGGGTGGAGGAGCTGAAGAGGGAAGCTATTTCCCCCTGCTCCGGAGCACGGTGAGAAGGATGGAGGCTCCCGAGCAGCCCGGAGCACCAATTTCACGGAAATCCATTTATCTCTGCTTCCTGCAAGCCTCCCGACATGAATAAATGATGATTGCAGAAGTGATGAACCTGCCCCTGTTTAGGTGTGAAATGAATGTTTACAGGCATAGAATAAATCAAGTATCCCACGGGCGAGCAGCGGGATATTAAACCAAACACCTCTGTGTGCTTAGCACTCACTGTGAGAGGCCAAGGGTTTGAAGCCTGGCCAGGTATCTCCATTAGCCCCAGTGTGACAGGCGCCCAGCACCGGGTACCTGGTCTAGCAAAGGCTGAGAGTTCTCCAAGGACAGAAGGGAGCCGACAGCTCTCGGATGAGCAGCTTGCCTCCTGCCTTCCTCACCTTCCCCCTCTATCTCTCTCCATACCTCACTCCCTGCTCCAATCTGCACAGGCTCTAAGAAGTCAGGAATACAATGCAAATGCGTGCAGGATTGGCAAGCAACCGCGTGTGTGCTGGTTGCCTGTCAGCATGCAGAGTACTTCTAATCTTGTCACATAAATAATACGATTATGTAAAATATCAAACAGTTGGAATAAACTTAAAAGCCGCAATGTTCTAGGCACAGACTTGGGGGGGGGGGGGGGGGGCGCAAAAAAAAAAAA
>NDXB01014582.1:70247-87836 GCA_002631895.1 Agapornis roseicollis
GGGGGGGGGGGGGGGGGGGGGGCCAAAACAAATCAGTAAAATCCCTTTTCATTCTGCAGCATGGAGGGGGAATGGCTCCAAACACAACTGGAGCCTCCCAGGGGATGAGGAGGTGGGAGCTGGATGGGGAGACAGAACTGCTCCTTAAGGAGACCCGGCCCCCAGCCTCACCTAGGCAGGACTGATGGGGAGCAGGGATAGCAGAGCTGTGGAGTCAGGAGCCTCCCCCAGGGTTACCCAGGGCTTTGGTGTCCCCTGCACACTGATTTATGCCACTGGTATGGGACACCCTTTTTAACCATGGGCAATACTCAACTGAGAGGAAAAGAGTGATTCCCAAAGCCCCCTGAGCCAGCTGCCTGCCCTGTAATCACTGCATGGTTTGGGTTGGAAGGGGCCTTAAAGCTCATCCAGTTCCATCCAGGGACCCCTTCCTCTAGAGCAGGTTGCTCCAGGCCCCATCCAACCCGGCCTGTAAGCCGTGTTGGTGCACACGAGGGGTCTGAGCTCACACAGTCAGGGCTGTGCATGTGCTTGTGTGGAGGAAGAAGGCAGCATTTTGTTTTCCATCTCAATCAGCCTGGTCTCTTTAGCGAGCTCCAACAAAGGGACAGTGGCTTTTCATGATGCTCTTGATCTCGGGGCCAGTAGCAAAATCCTCCCGGCGGGTCCCTGGGCACCGTTCCCTCCTCTCTCATCCTGTAGCGATGCTGGGAACACTGCAGGCGGTACAAATAGAGGGCAGCATTAGCGATGCAGAGTGATGCAGAGCCAAGATGGGAATCGTGCTCCAGGAGCACGCAGCCCTCCCTGCCTCCTGCCTCTGCACCGCATCCTGGTCCTGCAGCCAGAATGGGCTGGATGCTGGGGGACAGGCCAAGGGGAATGGCTTGAACCTGATCGAGGGGAGACTGAGCTGAGCTCTTAGGCACAAGCTCTTCCCTGGGAGGGTGCTGAGGCGCTGGCACAGGGTGCCCACAGAAGCTGTGGCTGCCCCATCCCTGGCAGTGTTGGAGGCCAGGTTGGACACAGGGGCTTGGAGCAAGCTGCTCCAGTGGAAGAGGTCCCTGGATGGAACTGGATGAGCATTAAGGTCCCTTCCAACCCAAACCAACCCGTGATTCCATGATATCTTTGTAGGACAGACTGAGCTCAGCTTCTAAGGACATTTTCTCCCTATAAGGGTTGGCTGCCCCACTTTCCTGGTCTGGAGGAGGCTGCGACCTGCCAGCTCATTGCACGCACCACAGAGCAGTGACCCAGCACAGGGAATTGCACACCACCCCCAGACGAGCCTCCTCAGATCAGTGCTCCCAGCCTTGGCTTTGCTCCCGTATTAATTCCTGGAGGGAAACCCCTCTCATTGCCAGATAACTGCACCTGATGCCCACGTCTTGCCACTGTTGCCACAGAGCCTGAGGGACCCTGGCTGGGGAGCAGCTGCCTGCTCCATGTGTGCTCCTCTCCTCCCAGCTCCCGCTCCTGGTCCACCTCCCAGGGAAGGCATGGGGCACTAGGGAAAGAAGCCAAAGCCCTGTCGAGGCAGCAGTGTGCCCTCCTTGCTCCCAGCATCTTTCCTTTACCTCCACCAGTTGCACCCCAAACCAGGCTGGCAGCACCATGGCAGGGAGTTGACTCACTGTCCCCCAATCCCTGTGATCCCATCAACACCAAATACCCTCTTCCAGGGCTCAAAATGTCTTTGAATGACAAAACTCCTTTACTTTAGTGACTCCTCATCTCCTGTCCCATCTGTCTCCCTCCTGCAGGTTGTTTGCGACTTCCAATGTAGACTGGAGATTAGGAATAACAGATCCAGACTGGACTCCAGCACTGAGATATTGCTGTTATCCAAACCCAGGAATTTCTCTTTCTGAGCAGGAAAGAGCATCTTCCCAGCACTGTCTCCCCTCACACATTATGAAAGATACAGCTCAGTAAATCTCATCTTAGCCAAGGGCATTACCCCATGCCAGTTAGCACTAGATCAAACCCAGGTTTATTCAGCCTCCCACTAATCCCTTTGCAACAAGAACCACCTGCAGTCTGGAGTCCAGGATTTAGCGGGGATCAGCGTGCAGGTGTCTCTGATTTGATCATCCCTTTGGAAACGGATGCGCTCTGCAGCCCAAGTGAAAAGCAGCCTGCGGAGGGGAAGCAGCGATGGGGAGTGAAGTGGGAGAGAAAACATGTCTGCAGGGATGGAGAGAGCAACAAAGTGGAGGCTGGTGGGTTGTCCCTCCCAAAGAAACACACTTTTGGGAGGCCAAAAAGCATTGGAAAGAGATAGTGGGAAAGAAAGGGGAAAATACCTTCTTTTCAAGATTTCTCCAGTACTTAAAAGCTTGAGACCCGCAGGGGAAGCTAATAAATTTTAAATAGTTTGGAGAGTTGAGACCAGCAGTTTAACTTTGTGCGGCTGCTGAGTTGTTTTCCAAGTGTATTTAATGAAACCCTTCATTATGTTCAGATAATTATGATCTCTGCGATTCTGCTGCTGTTGGAGTTCACCATCTGTGCTCGCAGGTACCCGCTCCATCTCGACACAGTGGGCATTGTGAGAGATGCTCTCACTGGGCTTCCCTGGCCGTTATCGCTCCCTACAAGTGCCTGGCAGGAGGATGGAGCCGGGAGGGGCTGGGCTCTGTTCCCAAGGAACAAGGGATGGGACAAGAGGAACTGGCCTCAAGCTGCACCAGGGCAGGTTTAGATGGAGCTGAGGGACAATTCCTGCCCCACAGGGTGCTCAGGCATTGGAACAGGCTGCCCAGGGCAGGGCTGCAGGCACCATCCCTGCACTGTGGAGATGAGGCCTCAGTGCCATGGGTTAGGGGTGGCCTTGGCAATGCTGGGTAAAGGTTGGACTGGATGTGCTTAAAGGGCTTTTCCAACCTGGTTGATTCCATGATTCTATGATCGATGTTCTCCTGCGATGATGGTGGGATGAGGGCATCTCGTGCTAACAGGTCCCTTTGGAGTGAGCAGGGCCCTGATGTCCCTCTTGCTTTTCACTGACTTCTACTCTGACCATGCCAGTTTGCCAAGGAAGAGNTGTGGAGATGAGGCCTCAGTGCCATGGGTTAGGGGTGGCCTTGGCAATGCTGGGTAAAGGTTGGACTGGATGAGCTTAAAGGGCTGTCCTGGGTTCAGCAGTTGCAGTCAGTTTTTCTTCTCTTTAGTAGCTGGTGTTTTGACTTAGCTCGGGAACAAGGCCTGGTTGATTCCATGATTCTATGATCGATGTTCTCCTGCGATGATGGTGGGATGAGGGCATCTCGTGCTAACAGGTCCCTTTGGAGTGAGCAGGGCCCTGATGTCCCTCTTGCTTTTCACTGACTTCTACTCTGACCATGCCAGTTTGCCAAGGAAGAGGTTTTGGCTGTCCAGGAAGAACTCTGGGCTCTGCAGTGATGGGGTTTGCCTTTATACCTCCAGCCCCTCACAGCAGCCACAGTCCCCATCCCCTGCCTGTGTGCTCCTTCTACCTGCCCACCTCATCCCTATCCCCTCTTCCAGTGCTGCATCCCACTGGGGACACTCAGCCCAGCATCCCCATTCCAAGCCACCCTCCCTCCTTCTCCAGGAGGGGGAGATCCAGGTTTTTCTGTATCAGCCTGGTCCTCAGGGTGTGTGGCAATGCAGTGGCTGAGGTGCAACAGTGCCTGATGGGGCTTCACCTCCACTGCCCCACAGCTACAGAGCTGATCCACCACATGCTCCCAGATATGGGAGTTTTCCACATGCTCACTTGCAGGGAGGGTGTCACTTAAGGATGGGACCCTCAGCTTGTGGTCCTCTATAAACACAGCCAGACTAGTGAACAGCATCCTTCTCCTGCATATTCCCTTGCAGGGCAGGGCTGGTCCTGCCCCAGGACCCAGCATGAGCTCCAAGTTCAGCTCCCATCCCAGACCAACATTGCCCTGAATGTCCAAGGCTGGATTGGGATGGGAACACCCTTGATCGTGTGGCTGGCACAGTGTGATCCGCAGAGATGGCTCTGCTCTAGGGAGGCTGGGGAGAGCCAGGACTGAGTAGTTCCACCAGTCACAGTGAGCATCCATAGCAGGAGAGTGGCAGCCGTGGGCTGCTTTGCAGATGCTGAAGGGAAACAGCAGTGGGAGATGGAGCCAGTGGTGAGGCATGAGAAAGGGAACTGCAGGCCTGAGGGGGAGGAGGGAGCACCGGGTGCTGCTCTCCCTGCCTGCCAACTGGGCACTTTTCCCCCTCTCTTAAATGTCAGTGATGATGTTTCCTGCCCAAGCCAGCTCTTCCCCTTGGGGACCGGCCAGCAGGGTCTGTTTTATACCCACTCCCAACAGCTTGGGTGGCTTGGGACTGGGGCTGCCGCCTGAGCCGTGCCAAGTTGGCAGCGGCACCAGGCTCCCCAGCCAGCTCCTCGCAGAGCCTGCACCCGTGCTCAGCACTCGCCTGGCTCCGGGGCTCCAGCGCCGCTCTCCTTCCACACTGGGTTTCTATCGGCAGCTCTGGGATAAACTGGGAACCGTGAGTGTTATCCCTCAGTTCACCCTCCTCTGGTGGAGGGCAGAGCAGGGACCCTTCTGTGCAGCCTTGGGAATGTCACCCCCACCTCTCTGTCCTGCCCCACAGCCCTTGAATTCCAGAGGGAAGCATCCCCCAGCTAAACCCTGAAGGGAGCCAGGGGTCAAGGCAAAGCCCAAAGCTTCTGCTCCTTGCCCACAGCACCCCTCAAGGAGCTGTGAATCCCTGGCCCAGGGCATTGCTGCTCCCCTCGGTGAAATGCTTGGAGTAGCAGGGCTCCTGCTATATTGCACATAATTGACACTTTCTTCCCTGCAGCATCCGCAGGGTACAGAACCTAACAACTCTGGCTGACTCCCTTATTGAGCTCAGAAGACATCTGCGCTGCTGCAGGGCACTCAGTGCAGCACCAGGGCACTGCTTACACTGGGGTTCACAGCCTGGGAGCTGGCTGAGTGCATGGCTCTGCCTCGGGATGCTGGCAGCAAGGGCAGTTCCTGGGATACAGGAAGCACATAGGGCAGGAAGGGCGTTCTGGGGCCAGCCCTGGTGCTGGCAGTGGGGTAGGGCATAGCAGGGAGTGTGGAAAAGGTGACTGAATGGGAGGAGGCACCATGTTATGGGGATGCTGCACACTAGCAAAGGGGCTGCAGATGTGTGTGAACAGGAGGGTATGCACAAAACAGAGGCTTGGACATCAGAGGAGCTCCAGGAGGGGAAAAGTAGTGGTGGTTTACTCTACATCCCAGTCTTAGAAGGTGCCAGGAGGGAATGGATGCATGCCAGCTTTGCCTCAGAGTAGGGACAGGTTGCATCCAGGAACAGAAGCTGACATCAGGGTGATGCCCACAAGGGCTGAGGTGTGACTGCAGAGCCTGGAGCTCTGTATGTAGCGGGGAAGAGCACATGGAATCTTGACATCCTGGACTCTCCCTGCATGCTCCCCAAGAATATAACATCCCATTCTCTGTCACTGGTGTCAGGTAGTGTCTTCCCTGCAGAGATGCCCTTGCCTGGGGTACCAGTGGGGAAGGGGAGCCCTGGGCACTGCAGATGTGGCTTCAGGTACAAGTTACCATTTTGTCTGCTTCCAACAGGATTCCTGCAGTCAGGATTCCCAAAAAAAGGTTCTCACCTCATGCCAGAGAGTCCTGGCTCCCTAAAAATGTGAGGAAAAGGAGTGGCAGAGAGGAGACGGAGAAAGAGGCTTGTAATGTGTAATGATCCTTTAATGGTCTCCCTGGCCCCCTCCCAACACATATGGGAGCTGGATGAGCCAATTAAACCAACACCAATTAAATCGGCGTAAATCACATCCTGTAAACCAGAGGTGGGGCTCAGGCAAGCACCCCCACTGCAAAGGATGTCAGAGCTGGCCTGGGGTTGACCCAGATCATGGGGGCACCATCAGGGAGGAGAAAAGGATGGTGGGGACCAGTACCAGAAAGGGGGATGGTAGAAGGGAGAGGGGTTGGAGTCTGATGGGCAGAGGAGGTGTCCCGTGTGGAGCAAGGGATGCCAGAGCTCAGGTAGCAGCTGGGACACGCATTTTCCCTGGAGGACTTCCACAGGGTCACCTTGGACCCTTGACTGTGGTGCTCCTTGTGCATCATGCCCCCTCCCCCCAAGCCAGCCCTCCTTCCCCCTACAGCCTCCTTCCCTATCTGGAGGCTCAGCCCTACAGACATTCTCCTTGCTCTGGATGGCCTCCAGCAGCTCTGACTTTTCCCTTGTGCATTCATCCCAGGCCAACCCTGAGCAACCAGGGCTGCCGTTACCAACCAAGGGGATTGCAAAGTGCCAGTGGAGGCCCTTTCCTTCCTCTGCTCATGCTCCTTGCTTTGCTCTCCCTTCAATCTACCCCTCCCCTGTTCCCTAAAAAGGGTCTTTCTCTGTTGGATACATTCATCCTCACCTTGGTTGGAAGAGCCTTGTCGTCTCCCCTTGGGTTCTGTGTGTGCCTGGCTCTCACTCACAGGTAGCCCAGGGACCACAAGAACAGAGGGAGGCTGCATATCCATTCGGAGAACAGTTACAAGTGCCTGTATCCACCTGAGTGTTAAGAGACTCAAATCACATTGGAGGTGTCAGAATGTCATCGCTGCGAAGAGGTCTGGGGCACACAAGTGGAGTGGCAACTCTTGACTTAATCTAGACACTGTCATTGAACCACAAAGGAGCAGGGACTCTAATTAAGCCCCAGAGCCCTTTGGGAAGTATCAAGTCGGAAAAACAGTTCACAAGCTTTAGGCAGGGTGATTTTAAACAAATGAGGAAGTGCCTTAGAAACAGCTTAAGATGAAAGCTACCAAATTAAAACCCTTGCAATCAGTATGGAGGCTACTTATGCAACAACCTCCCGAGGAGGGATTGGAATCCCAGAGATAAAGCTCTAAACAAATAAAGAGACAGGAGATGAAGGGGAAAGAAATGCAACTTGGTCAAAGAGTGAAACACAAAGGGCCTTTGAGAAATGGAAACCGAGGGTCATGGAGGGAGCTTTTGCATAGGGGCAAAGCCAATGTCAGCTGGGCATTGCTTGTAGATTGCACGCTAAGTAGCACACATTGGTTGCATCCTCCCAGCCTGGAATGGTGCTGCCTCTGAGCCCTTCCAAGGTACAGGCTGGCCAAGGCTGGGGAACTCATCGCAGAGTGCTCAGCTGCTTGGAGTTACACTTGGGGTGCCAATGGCAGCTGGGTGAGGCAGAGCTGTGACACAGACATCAGCTTTGGCTTTCAAAGGATGCGGGTGCACAGGGATAATATAAGAATGGCCCAAAGTCACGGGTGACACCTGCAAGATGCCCTTCTCCTGGCTGTGCTTTTGCTGCTGTCAGGCTGTGCTGCCAGATGCCCTGAGCTCTCCATATGCTCTACAGAGGTACCCCCAGCTATACCCAGCCTGTGTGGTGGAGCAGATGAGGGCACTGGGCACACAGCAGTACAGGGACAAGGGCATTTGACAGCTGCCATGCTGGGATTAGCTTCCTTCGTGTCCTCATTGCCACTGGCACCCAGCTGGAAGGCCGGGGCAGGAGGGCAGCCAGGGAATGTGGGGTTTCAGTGCAGCTTTCCCCTTCTGCTGGTGCAGGCACAGGACCATTATCCAGCCCTGCCAGTGCACATGGGCTGCGATGGGCTCACTGCCACCTCCCCTGCCCTGCGGTGGGGAGTTAAGCAGCGTGGCAGTGATGATGGGATGCAGTTCCCAGCCAGGTCAGACATCACCAGCAGCTCTGGTTTACCTCCCATGCACCCGGAGCAGCGGGTCCCCGTGGGACATAGATGATGAGCGAGAGAGATTTGAGGCAGGGACTGCTCCTGCCTTCACTCCAAATCTAACTTCAGCAAGCTTAGGAATTTAGAAGGATGGAGGAGGGAAGGGGGGTGGGGGGTGGGGAGGGGGAAATAAGCTAAATAAACCCAACCCAAACCAACCCCCAAACGCTCCGCTCTCCTTTGATTCTTCCCGTTTTCTTCACGCCAACATTACTAATTGTCGAAGCATCTCGATTTGCCGGTTTCACTTAATCACGGGCGCTCCGGAGATTATCAGCCTTCCCCACATGTTCCCTACCTTGTTTCCCAACTACAAGACCCACGGGGAGCAGGCAGCAAGAGCCGGCAGCAGCGCAGCGCTGCCGTTCCCCCCTCCCCAACCCCTCCACCAGCCCCGGCCCCTCCGGCTGCGCTGTCAGAGCGTGATTGCCTCTGAAACCATCGCGGCTTCCCCCGTAGTTGCGGGGCCGGGGCCGTGAGGAGAGGCGAGGCGGGGGCTGGGGGCACCGTTGTCAGCTCCTGGCAGCTCCCAGGCTTTGATTTGCACAAAGGGAAGGCGGGAGGAGGGGGAGGGATGGGATATGATTTATTCAGCAACTTCCTAACCGGGTTTTTGCTGCTTCTTTTTTTTCCTATTCCTTCTTTTGCAGAGGCTGTGAAATAACTGAAGCCGACGGAAAGGTGAAGTGCTGGGAGAGATGAAGGAGGCACGTTTGAAGGGGTTTTCTCTCCCCCCCCCCCCCCCCCCCCCCCTTTTTTTTCACATCTCGTTGTAAAGCTTTTAATTCCTGGAGCTCAGCTCCTTCCTGGAAAGTCTGAGCTGCTGGGATGCCGGGGGGTGGGCTCCCTGTGGATGAATGGGGTCCTGCTAGCGGGGACACGGACAGGTAGAGGAGGAGGAAGGAGGTCCTTGTGCTCAGTGTGTGTCGGCTGCTCTCAGCCCCATCGTCGTCTCTTGGTGCCTCGTTTCCCTGTTGCCCATCCCTGAGGATATGGTGCAGGCAGCCGAAGGCAGCTCTGCTGTGCCAAGACCCAGAGATGGTTGGAGCCAAGCAGAGACAGTTCTGCTCCATCCCCTGCAGAGCAGCATCCATCATGGCAAAGGACGCAACCCTTCCTGATGCCCTCAGGACAGGGAGCAGCCTGAGGGCCACAAGGGAGATAGAACCCAATAGATGGGGTGGATCATTTTCTGCATCCCTATGGAGATGTGGTAGTCTGGATATCAGAACATCCCTCTCGGTATTGAAGGCTTAGAAGAAGAATCAAACAGCATTTACAATGTGGAAAAGTGGAATCAAATTCTCTTCTTTGGAAGGGAAAAACCTCTTTTCCTTTTTTTTTTTCCCCTTTTTTTAAGGCAAAATGATGATCGGAAACTTGACTTTTCCTTGTACTCCATTTGTCTGTTTTGGGATAGCTGCACACGCTGAGACTGCAACTGCATTTTTCACTCTTAAATAATAGAAACCCCGCAACAGCCCCAGGAACAGGGGTAGTTGGGGGAAGCATGAGGAAAGGGTAGGACTAGCACCATCCAACCCAGCTTTCCATGGGAGGAAAGGGCCCTTTGCAGCCCTGCTCACCCATTCACACCAGGGATCTCCCACGGCCTTTGTTTTGGGATACAACCACGGCAAACCATTCCCCACACATGATCCTGCACCAGGGAGTGACGCGGCCCTTCTGCACCACCAGGACCATCTGCATCACCAGGAAGATGCCTGCGGTCCTGCAGGGAGAAGCTCGATTCCTTGAAGGTTTGGGCTTTTTCATTTCCCATTTGCAAGTGGCTGAGAAGCTGATCCCGATTTCTGCAAATGACTTTGTTATCTGCGAGTGTTCATGGAATAGTTTATGCAAACAGAATTCCAGCCCATGGGGTGTTTGCGAACCGCTCATTTCATGGTATGTGATTAGTAGATACGGTCCAGAAAAGGATGCAAAACAATGTTCATGAGCTGTCCTCAGCACCCAGGCTCCTCAAGCCCATGTTTCCATCACTGCCTTTCTCCTTAGAGACTAGAATTGACAAAATATTAACCAGCACACGACCACTCAAACATTTCATGTTTTGTTTCTAGCTAAAAGCACTAAAAGGAGCGTGTTTGATGCTCAAAAGAGGAGCAGACCTTTCTCAAATGCACTGATAGACAGAAAGCAAAGCTTGTCCAAGAACCCCCTTGAAGGATGAGCAAGTAGGACTCTGGGTTTGGTCATGGCTTGGGGACCACTCTGGACTAAACTCCTTTTTGTGAGTGCTTTATCTATAGACTTCAGCCAGCCCCACCGAGAGGAACTGGTGGGGAGGAATAAGGGATGAAAGAAAAATGGGGTGGGAAATGAGAGTGCCCTCTTCCAGAAGAACACAGATGTCCTGCTTAGGTTCTTTTCCTAAGGAAAGAGACATAAGCCACCCCATAGGACCCATCCCATTCCCCACCCAGGATCCATTCCTCATGTCAGGTCTATGATGAGGATATCTGGTCTCCAAGCCTAAAGTGAAGACCCTCTCCCACTCCCAGGCACCATTCTTCACCCACCAAAGCTTTAAAAGGAGCATTCCTTTGGTCATCTCTTGTCTTGCCTTCTGCTTCAAATCCCCGTCCATCCTCAAACCCCTGCATTGCTGCTCACTATCAAAAACTACTAAATCTGTTTACTTCACCCCTCCTTCAATCTACAGCATCCATGCCAGGGCCACGTTCTCCATTGCGGGTCCACCTCTTGTGCTGGGAAGGACTGAGGGACACAAAGCTGGTCCCAAATGCCCTGACGGCAATGACCCAGAGGGGTGAGCTCAGTGCAGGCTCTGCGGGGCTCAGAGTGATGGAGGTGGCACAGGCAGCTCGGAGCAGAGGCAGAGGCTGAGGCTTTCCCCATGGGTTTAACAGCAGCGACAGCAAACGGTGCCTGGAAGATTTATTCCTTTAACACATCTAATAATTACATTCCACAGGTGGTGTGTGGGGCCTGGACCCGTTCCATGCGCACGGGGAGCAGGGATGCTTCAGTCCCCGTTTGATAAACCTCAGAATAGGATAAATACATTAAACCAACAGTCCCCAGCTGCGAGTGCGGAGGAGGCACATCCTCTCCCTGTGCAGCCCCGCATCTTGGATGGGATTCAGCACCACAGCCCCCCTCCCATGGTGGGGATTCTTGCTCTGGTGGTCCATGCACCAGTACAGGAATACACATGAGAAGAAAGGATGGGGAGAAGCAGCGTGATGTGCCCAGGGCTCTCCTCCCCAAATCATGGGGCTGGCAGTGACCCGGACAGCAAGAGAAAGCAGGAAAAGCATAGGCAGGAAACCAAGGAGGGCAGAGCTGGTCGAGGGAGGGTGAGGAGTTTAAGGGGAGAAACACGACCCAGCTTCAGCGTGCGCTTGAGCCCAGAGCAGCTCCAGTGCCTAAAGGGGCTGCAGGCAACCTGGAGAGGGGCTTGGGACAAGGGCCCACAGGGACAGGCCAAGGGGAATGGCTTGAACCTGCCCGAGGGGAGACTGAGCTGAGCTCTTAGGCACAAGCTCTTCCCTGTGAGGGTGCTGAGGCGCTGGCCCAGGGTGCCCAGAGAAGCTGTGGCTGCCCCATCCCTGGCAGTGTTCAAGGCCAGGTTGGATCAAGCCATGTGGGGCACATCCCTTGAGCCCATCTGGTATCCCTATGTTTCATGTGGTGCTGCTTATAACTGCAGGGCAGGACATGGTGCTGGGGCTCTAGGAGGAGCCAAAACCTCATTCCCTCTGTGATGAACAGGGTGAGGATGAGGAAGGTTTATCCTCAGCTTCCTCTCCAAAGGATCTCAGATTTTCCAGGGCCATTCCAGCAGGGGTGGTGGCAGCACCAGGGTGTGGACACTTCCTCCAGCCCCACCATGGGGGCTGTGTGATGGATGCTGCTGTATGCACAGCTGGATGCTCCCACCACTGCTGTAAAGCCCAGCTGGATGCTCACACCCAGCCCAGAGCACAGCAGATGTCTGGGACTGGTGTTCAAGGGCTCTGCAATGCCCGGTGATGCTCAGCTGATGCTTTTTGCTGTGCCGGGGGTCTCCATGGGGGTGCTGGGGGTATCCTGGATGGCAGCAACCCAAGGCAGGAGCTGGCTGGAGGGTACCACATCCCATAGCACCCGACAAGGCGCTGGCACAGACACTGCGGCTGCGTTTTATTTTTATCCTTCACCTCCCTGCCCCCTTTGCAGAAATGACATAATTATGGGGATCTAATGTTCCGCTGCTAAATTTCTTCATTTTTCAGGATAATTTCCACTATTTCATCAAGGAATAATTAATTGCATTGTCTTTAATCAGTTGTTTTACAAATCCAGCAGCGCAAGAAATGTTCATAGCCAGACAATGCAGGCAGCTGCTCTTCCCTTCTGGGTGTATTAATGAAGTGAAAAAGCTTGAGCTGGGGGAAAAAAAAAATCGGCTGGCAAAAACCAAGCAATCTATTGGCAGAGAGATGGAAAAGATCACAGTGTAATCCCTTAATGTGTGCGACAGGGAGGGAAGGAGGAGGGATGGAGCCCAGGTTGGGCGGCAGGAGCTCAGGGATGCAGCGTCCCCTCCATCCCTGATGGCATCGGGGACATCTATCACAGATTTTGTGGGGGTGCACAAGTGTGTGTGCCCATGTAACCATGTATGTGCATGTCTGTGTGTGAACGGGTGTGTGTGCCAATGCTCATACATCTATCAAAGAGCCAAAATGTGGTTTCTAAAAGCTGCCTGAAAGCAAACCCAAAGCTCTCCCGACCCTGGGGTAGGGAGGTGATGGATGTGGTGGCACTACCTCATTGGTGTCGCTATTCCAGCCTGAATTTCCTCTTCCCTCAGCCCCTTTTCTCTTTGTTTCCAATTCAAAGTTACCTCTCCAGGGCACAGATCCCATGGAGATCCCAGAAATGCCATCAAGTCCAATGCTGTCCCTCAAGCTCCCTGCTCCAGCATCTCTGGGGTCTCACCTCTGCTCCACCACCTTAGGGTGCATGGCACCAGCTCTGGCATCTCCTGCCTGCCCTTGTGTGGCTCCAGGCACACTGTGCTGTGCTCTCAGCTGGGGCTGGAGGCATGGAAAAGGCAACGAAGAGAAGCAAATGGGTGATGAGACATCCCAGATCCCACTGTCTTTCCTTGATCCAGCTCGATGCAAGTCTCAAATCCCCCATGTGCGTGTGGCAGGGAGCAGGAGATGATCATCTTTGTAGACCCTACAGTCTATCCATGCTCCAGGGTGCTTTTTCCACATCTTGATTGACTTCTCCATCTCTTTGCTCAGTGCAGTGGATGGTTGAGCAAGATGGCACAGTTACATACTACTGAGGCCTGGGCATGGCCCCATAGCACAGGCCTTGGGTGGATATTCAACCCTCCCAAGAGAGGTCCAGCACTTTGATCTGGCCTGTGAGCTCATGAACTCATTGCAGCTGGGAATTTGTCATTCCCAAGGCTGTGGTGATGAGCTCCTTTAGCAAGGAACTGCCCCCAGGACACTGCCCAGCCCCAACACCTCCTGGGCATGGCATTGCCAAGATCCCATGTGTTAATGGCTGAGCCACCCATGGGGATCAGAACCCCCTTCCCCTCCCTGAGCTCTGCTTGTGCCCTTCTCCATATCTCACTATAATCTATTTGCCATTCTCGTTCTTGCACAGCAATTGTACATCTGAGCATACTTTACAAAGGACACCAATACCATCTACCCAAAAAGCCTGTGCAAGGCTTTGCACAGCGTGATCCGTAGTTACAAGCATGGTGATAATTCAGGGTGCTCTAGAATTGGCCAACAGCTCTGCAGGTGCCAAATGACCTTGCTTTAGCTCAATTCAATTAGGATAAAGGGCCAGGGTGAGGCCAGGAGGTTGGCAAGGGAAGTAAAGGTTGGAACTTGATGAGCTTTAAGGTCCCTTCCAGCCTATGATTCTGTGATATTTCCCTGTATGAGGAGGCAGAGCTGCAAGAGCAATCTGCGCTGTGGTTTTCGGATGGTTTAAAGCGTATCTGTTTGCATACATGTGAAGGAAAAGGATCAGGGTTGCTGTGGCTTTCCCTCGGTATCTGTTGCAATCACGTATCTGAAGGTTTTCCCTAGAGGCATCTGCAGCAGTTAAAAAGAAACCCGTGTTAGGAGAGAGGCCCCTGTTAGTACAAGGAAGGTCATTGTCAGGCACTGGAAGAGACACGTGTCTCCATGAGCAGGGTCTGGGGCATCTCTCCTCCACAACCAGAGACAAGCAGCTGCACCGCAGATAAGAAACAGATAAGGACCCCATTCTGTCCTTCCTGCCCTTGTTCAGGTGGAGAAGGAATAAGCAAAAGCTTAATCCTGCTTATCTGGGAAGACTGGGAGAAGCTTTCCAGCAGCCCCATGGAAGCAGTGCCACACAGGTGAGAACAACCCGGCAGAGGAGCGGGCCAGCATCTGTCCTGATTCGGAAGCAGTGTGTGTTGATAAGGGAGAGCGATGGTGATGGGAGGAGGTGCTGAGGATGCAAGAGGGAGCGCAGGGAGGCTGCAAGGCTGGGGACACTCCAGGCTTTCCCCAGCTGAGCTCTGAAACACCCCGTGCTGCTGAGAACTGGCAAATTGAATTGCCTGCGTGCGGATGACAGCGTGGGGAGGGACGTGCAGCGATGCTCCAGCTCTGAGCAAGGAGCCTCAAGAGGCAGAGAGCTGGCCAGGGACCACAAAGATGGGCAACAGCAGAGCTGGGGCTTCACTGTGGGTCTGTGTGTCCATCACCTCAAGAATGTGCCACACTGGTTTCCTGGCACAAAAAGCAATGCCAAAGTTGCATGCACACATGCCCAGGAGGACTGAATTCCTCATTTGCCCTCATGAATATTCACAGCAAGTGCCCCTGCAGTCTCCAATCCAGCCCTGGCAGCGCAGCCATGTGATTTAACATGACTGATCACCCTGTGGCCAACCCAGCTCAAAAAGCCTTCACTAAATACCCCCAGGATCCACAGAGTTAAATTATTTGAAGGGAAATAGAACTCTCCCAGAATTTCCCATCACAATCACTGCAATTGCAGCCTGCAAATACTCTGTGCATGAAAAAGAGCTGAATTCCTCTGGGGAGCTTCATCCTCTGCTCTCAGAATGAGCCTCCGAAAGCAACACCTTCAACAGGTTTCTGTATTAGAAGCCTGTTCTTCGTTATTAAACTGCTTTATACAGTTATCACCCCAAACTCCTCTGCAGCGTAAACATATCATTCCTGGGAGAAGCTGTCAGTGCAGTGCCAAACTACAGCATGCAATTAAAGCCCTAAACAATACAACACAATAAATCACTGGCGCTATGGCCGGTCAGTGTCGCCAAGCATGGAGTAAGGATCTTAATTACATTTAGACCCAACAAGTATTAGATTATTTATGGGATACTGTAAGTGCCTGACAATGGGTAGAAAGTCATTCCACACGCATCCCTGGGCATTTCAGAGTCCGGATGAAGAGGTAGAGAAAGAGAAGGAGAGAAGCAGAGCCAATATCCATCACGGAGCAGTATGGGAAGGGAAAGAGCTGTTGCTTTAAATAAGGCCCAATTGCATCATCAATTTAAAAGCAATAGCAGCAGCATCTGAAGGAAGCAGCCACTGCCACAGGTGCCCAAACATCTGGAGAGCTGCCATCACCCACAGGAGCCATCAGAAACCTTGGTACTGGGTAGTGGGTTTAACCCCAGCACACCCTTGTTCCCCAATATCCAGGGCTGCAAAGAGCCTTGCTGCACCCAGGGGCTCTCTCTGGGCCAAGGTAGGACAGGGTGCTGTTGTATACATTACCCAGCACACCCTGCAGCTCACAGCTGGATTTTAGCACGTTCCAGATGTGGCCAGGACTTGTAAGATGCAGCTTGGCTGGCAAACCACAGGGTGCAGCTGGAGCTATACGAGTCTGCCTCCAACCATGGACCATCTCAGGGCTCATGGATGCTCCAGAGCAACGTTTAAGGCCTGGTTCAGTGCATCCTTCCTGTGCAATGACCCTGGAAAGAAGAGACTCTTCTTTGCTCAGGATGACAATCCCAGAAGCCTTGTGCTCGCTCCCATGATGTTTAAGCACAGGAATCTGTCTGGGAAAGCTGTTTGCTCACAAGAGCTTTCACCAGGGAAAGCTACTGAGACATGAGTGGGTCTGCCCCACTGCCCTAATGCTGTTAAAGGGTCAGTAATATTGCATGTTGCTGTGCTACAGACCACAATCCCCTGCTGCTCCAGGTTGTGTGGCTGGCTCAGGATGACAAAGGATGCCTGTCCATGTTGACACGTCCCATGTTACATGACTGGACTCACAACATGCTGGGATGCAGGTGAGCTCCAGAGCGGGATACTCTGACAAGCATCTCATCCAGACCAGAGTGCATTGCTGAGGCATCCAGGCCACTAAATGTAGCGTGAACATTGGAACATCATGCACAGCATGGACACGATGGACATTGCTCCTGCTCACGTTCAGGCAGCAAGTTCATGCCTTGAACTCTCTATGGCAAACCTCAAGGAGTGACTCAACCAGAGACTGTCCATAGCCCACCTCCAGCTGCAGCCCTCATGGGCTTGCTCAGCCCTGGAAGCTGGGGCTGATGGCAGAACAGGGGCTGGCTGTCCTGTTTGGGGTCTCAATCCTCCCTCTGCCACCCTCCACAGCCTAGGGCAGGTCAGCAGGGACATGTTCATCCGACTGCATTCGATGTCTGCATCCGCGCTCCTTGTCTAGACAGCCATCAGTCCATGGGCGACGGCTGGTGGGTGCCCTTCAGCCCATGGCTGTCCAAAGTAGGTCAAATGAGTCTGTTCTAGCAGCCAACTATTTATTGCTATCGACAAGCCAGTGCGGGACATCTAATTCCAGCTGAGCTGCCTGAAACCAGGCAAGGTGATCACAGCCTGCAACACCAGGAGCCTTTGGTCCTTCTGCATGCAGTTATTTGACTCCCTGTCCATCCCTTCCATGTCTTGAGTGCTCAGAAGTGACCACAGGGTTTGCCAAGCTCCTCCCACAGTGACTGTGAGCTCAGCACCAATTCCAAGCATCAGGTTTGTGTTTCTTTTAGGACACATCTAAAGGTCTGGCCCAGCATTTCAGACCAAGAAGAGCAGCATGGGCACTGCCATCCACGTCTGCAGAACTGAGGAATGGGGCACCAGGAATGGGGCGCATTGCTCATCAAATACACATAAGGGACAATACACATAAGTGTCCATTCCTAGTGTCACTCTTTCAACTGAGCTGAGCCAAATTGACTCCTTCTGCTCTGCCATGGGATCCTGGATGTGGAGCCAGCGCTGTGGGACAGCCCCATCCCGGTACCTGTGGATAGGGAAGCAGCTGTTTGTAGAGAGGTGAGGCAGGAACATTCCCAAGCCTGGGAAAAGCCATGAGCAAGGCAAGCATGCTGGGTGCTGGCAGAGGGGGACGACACAGAGCCCTAATTGCAGGGCAGGCTGATGGATCAAGCTGACAAGCCCAGCTGATCCCAGGCACTGGTCCAAGGCGGCACCATGCCACGAGGTGGCTGAAGATCCTGATTGATGCCAAGGTCATAAGGAAGAACAGGGAGGGGGAGGCACGGGGGTCAGCTCATTGCTGGGGATTATTGACCAGTGCTGGACCACAGGCAGCCACAGGGCTCCCTGTCCAGTCCATCCATGCTCCATGCCCATCGACAGCTGGGATGGGGGATGCCCCTGGCTGAGGACGGGGACACTTTGGACCCTTCATACAAGGTGCAGAGCACTTTGAGGAATTGGGAGTTAATGCTCTTTTCCCCATACTCTTCTTTTTTAATCCCCCC
>NDXB01014582.1:96478-120449 GCA_002631895.1 Agapornis roseicollis
CCCTCTTTTTCCCCCCCCCCCCCCCCATCCTCATCCTTTGCTTGGAGAAACCCCAGTGAGGGCATGATGTGGCCAAGGTATCCCGCATGTGTTGAAGCCTATGTGGAGTTGGGCTGAGGCAGGCCAGATAACCACGGGGCTGGGTTTTCCTGCTGCAGGATGTGTTACAGCTCTGACCCAGTGTGGGACAGGGGCTCATCAGCTCTCTAGATCTGTTGTTTCTGCACAACAACACTTGCACATGTGTGAGCAACAGGAGCATTAAGCCCTCTCTCTTCCTCTTTGCCACTAAGTGTCATAGGCATCAGGAGAGCTGTACTAAGACATAATAAACCCTCATCAGCGAATTAATAATTAGAAACACTTGTGCCTGAAAGCCTGGCTCCATTGGTGGGATGATGCACCTCAGCTCACCTGCTAGGCGCAAGCATCAGGATGTCCAAACCATGCTGGACCTTAGAGCTGACATATGCATGGGGTCCTGGTTGGTCCTAAGCTGCAGGACACATAGGGGTCCTGTCTCCTAAACCCGGGAATGTCTCACTCACACGTGTTTAGGTACAAATCCCCTGCTCCACTGCCTGGGTGTCAGGATGCAGGCAGGATACACTCGTGGCCATGTGGTTGCCTGAGGTCCTCACACCAGGTAGGCCAAGCAGCCGGAAGTTCAAGCTATTCCCTCCTTCCCATGGGATGGAAACAAGGCTCTGAAATCCCAAATTGGGTTGAAATGGAGATTTCTCACATGATGGTCCTGCAAGCAGGAGACCTGACAGCAGCGGTTGTGCTTGGCATCTGCTGCCGGTGGCTGGGTTCGTGAGCAGGAAGTGTTCTTAATAGAACTCTTGGGAAGGGTGGAAATAACAGAAAGCTCCCACCATCAGATAGAAACCCTTGGATGCTGCCCGCAGGGGTCTCTGAGCACATCTCCCTTGTCACCCATCTCCCTGTGCAGGCACCGATGCACCCGCACTGCGAGGTGTGCGCACAGACCCCGCGCTGCCAAGAGGTTCATCACCTGCCTCTGCTCCCGAGCAGGGCTGCCAAGAGCTGCTCCCGTCTGAAATGGGGGGGGGAAGCTTCCCAAGAGCCAGTCGGGAACACTGGGGAAAGCGCTGTAAATAGCCCCAGGTTTGGCACAACTGAGGGAAGAGCGGAGCTATCTGTGGATAAGAGCTGTACCCAGGAGCAGCAGTGGTGGAAGGATGCTCTAGGAGGGATGTGAGGATTTGGGGAAGAGCCTCTGCATCCCGGGGTCTGCTTGCCTGGCTCTGCCCATCCTGTGTTGCCTGTGAAATCAAGGCAAAGCTGTGATAAGCCCCCAGGAAGCCAACACAAGAGCTCTGAATGACTTGGGAGACCTCCGAGCTCTGTGCGAAGCACCAGTCATCACCACCTCTGCCCAGCCTAATGGCCAAGGGTCTCACATCTCCATCTCTCCCATAGACACAGGTGTGGAACTCTTTGCAGCCAGGGCTGCATCAAGCTAGGTCCTTTCAGTGTTACTTTGCCTGCTTCTGTTCTCTCTCCAGGGATAGCCCAAAACCAGTGCAGGACATCCCCTACAGTGCTCACAAGGACCCTTCGAAATGCTCCTAAAGAAAAAGGCAAAGAGGAGCAGATGCTGCAGAGCAATCCCACCAGCCAAATTCCTGCATTGTGGCACAGGATGATTACCCACCGTCAATGGCTTCTAATCCACTGCCATCAATTCCCACAGGAGCACCCGGCTCCGTGCTCCCTGCTGCATACAAATCCCACCGGCAGAATAGGGATGGATTGTCAAGGCATCACCTCGATTATGCAATGTGGCCCTGATAGCTCTGGGGACTGTGTGTCCGAGGCTCCCCCAGCACTGGATAGAGCAGGGTGTGAGAACCACAATGTGAAGCTGAGGGCGCCGAAACAATCATTGCCATGAATTAATGATGCTCTGCATGTCTATGGGCTCTTCCAGCTGGAGGTTTGAAAGCACTTTGCTGGCACTAATGAGGAGGAGCTGGGTGGACACAGTCTGAAAGGAGGTACCCAAGCTCAGAGTGCTGCAAGGCAGTGATGCTCTCGGATGCTGCTGTCCTGTGCCTTATCCATCCCCAGTCTGGGATGCTCTGGAGAGACTGTGCGTGACTCAGTGGAGACATATGTAATTTGTGCCTGTGCTCCCCGTTTCAGCCCTGTCATGCTCCTCTGCAGGTGCTGTCAGGGCTCAGGGTTGATCCACATCAGCGCTGCAGTTAATGGGCATGGCAGGGGCCCCGCTGTGCTGACTGATGCATCAGACATCCGAGCTGTGTGAGACCTGGCAGTGCTGCCATGGTGCTGCGTGCCAGCCCTCCCCACAGCCCTGTCCTGGGCACAAGTTGCCTTTTCCTCCCCCTGTAATTCCTGGGCACACAAGACCAGTATCAGTGGTAGGAACTGACTGCATCCCGAGTGGTCCCTTGCCTCCCCTGTGCAGTTCAACACCTCTAGTGAGCCCAAAGGGCATCTGAATCAACCTGAGACCAGGGACAAGGAACTGGCCTCTGTGCATGTTGCCTCTGGCTCCAGCCCTGCTTACCATTCAACCACCCATGACATGCAAGCAGGGAGAGCATGGGTTCCAGGGCAGCCTGCTTCAAAACCCAGAGCCACTGCTGCAGTTTGGGATCTGACCTTCCTCTCCCAGTGGGCTTGAACTATGTCCAGAGATGCCCATAGTTGGTGGCTCTTGTCCTGTGTAGGTGCGGATGGAGGATGTCACAGCCGGGCCACCGATGCTCCAAGTACGGGTGTCCTGGTCCTTCACCCTGTACCACACTGCCCCAGCCCTTCAATAGGGAACCTTCCAGCAGCCTCTTTCCCAGGGAAGGATGAGGGCTTCCTTGTCCACATCCTCCCCACGAGCTGCAGAGGCTGCCTGCCATCCATGCCACGTGACTCCATTCACTCGCATTAGAAATGTATATAAATATGTATGTATTTACATATTACAGGCTTGTTTGCAACCTTTCCAGCCCTCTAAGGGAGGGTTAAGGAGAGCAGCACCTGAGCAGTCAGTGTCCTTCTAAAGTCAGGGCTAGGCAGGTGCCTCCTAAGCAGCCAGACCCCATGCACGTCTGTCCATCAGCAGTGCCACGTCTGTCTGTGTGCCCATCCTCTGCAGTGCTACAAGGCAGCAGCATCCAGTGCAGAGATGTAAATACAGCCCCACTGGGACACGTGCTCTGCAAGTCATTATGCAGAACCCTTTTTCCTTAACTAAAA
Organism: Agapornis roseicollis; assembly: GCA_002631895.1. NCBI lineage: Eukaryota > Metazoa > Chordata > Aves > Psittaciformes > Psittacidae > Agapornis > Agapornis roseicollis. The sequence goes on from NDXB01014582.1 coordinate 99,725, forward strand.
CCCAAACATGGTGAGATTCTCATTTCCAAGCATGTTCACAGTCCTTGACTAATCTGTTTCTCCACTCATATTTTCTATCTATCCATCTATCCATCTTTCTATCCTTCCCCCCCCCTCCCTCCAGCGCTTCACCCTACCTCTCTCCACAGAGATTTTCCCCCACATCCAGTACGTCTGCATGTAGCCATCTGTTTGTCTGTCTCTCTAGCCATCTGGGTGTCTGCCTACAGTGTTTGCTGTGTCTCTAAAGCATATACAGGCTGCATGTATAGATCTATCAATTGGAGGTCTACTTGCCAGTCTCTCTAAGCTGTGTTCTGTGGGCTTCATTAACATGCAAATTAGCAAGATCTGACTGGCTCACTTAGCTGCTACTTCTCTTAGACAGCCATGCAACAATGCAAATACTAATGAGGCTCTGGAAATGGCACTTGCTCTATTGCTAAGCAAGCATGCACAGAGCGGGCTTTGGCAGTTTCAGGCATGCCATCCATCCTCACACCTGCTGGAGGACCCAGGACAGAAGGGATGGGTGATGGATGGATGATTAGGGGCACTGATGCGGAAAAAGAGGCGAGAATTCCCGCTCTGATGGGGATGCCAGCGCTCCCAGCCCCAGCATCCTTGGCTCCAAGATCCCTTTGTCCTCTTTGCTCCATGCCACTGCTCTGGACCGCAGCCACCAGCGGGATCCCCTTGCTCAGGAGCACACTGACCCCACTGTGCCAGCCAACACGGATCCACATCGCGCTGTACTGGCTTCCCACCACAGCAGGATGCTGGGATGTGCTTTCAGCCTCTCTTCAATGCACCTGGCTCATATATCCCTTCTCTACTCTGTGCTCCCTTCCCCTGGTCCCCTTTCTGGGAGCCGTGCTGGCTCCTGTGCTCTCCTGCTCTTCTCCCTGCAAGCACATAACACAAGTCCGGGTCGCCATGGGGGAAGTTTCCTGTAACTCTTCAGCTCCATCGCCTTCTCTAATGATAATTCAACCATACACCTCCTTGTAAAACATCTAAAATGATCAAACGCTGTGCAGCAAGATGAAGGCACCTCATCTTAGGAACCTGGTTTCCATATTCCTTTTTATCTTGGAGATAAAATAAAGAACCATTTGCTCTGGCTGCTGCTGCCGTCTCTTGCCTTTCCTCATCCACATTGCTACCCACCCCCTCGGGAAGTAGCACCACAGCAAAGCCAGGCTGCTTTACCCCCAGGTCCTTTTCATCTCGACCCTGACTGCTGTCACAGGAGAGGCACAGAGCAGCTCTTGCAAGTGCTCACCAGGGCCCAAGGGATGTCCCTGTCTCTCCACTGACAAGGTGACATTATTGCATAGGTTCCCAATGGCAAGGCCAGAGCAGCCACTGTGCACATCTTACCCCTCCATTCCCTCATCAAGTGATGTTCACTGCTGCATTGGGTGCTGGGATGAGGGAGGAAAAGCAGCCTAGGAGGAGGGAGGTGTGGGATGCTAGGGAGATGGATCTGAGGGCAGGACTGATGCTCTGGGGCTTGGAACTGAAGCACACGTGGGAAGCCGATGGCTGGATGGGGAGGGTGACAAACCACAGGCAGGAAGGGTGGCTTGCCCTGTCCAGAGAGCACCATGGTCCATGGGAAGAGCTATGCTTTGGTGAGGGAGGGGGTGATGTTCAGTGGGGCTGGAGCTGGCTCAGCTCATTGCAGACTCACCAGCAACCCACAGCATCCTGGGGACTCCATGCTGTGATTTCCAGGGCCCTTTCTCACTCCAGAAATAGTCTTACAAGAATCTCTATAGGGGTCATCCCTGCCCAGCAGCCAGGACCTCTAAGGTGAGATTTTAAACAAGCCCAGGAGGCAGGATTTCCTCCTGGCTTATAGACAAGTGCCTGAGCGTAGGCAGTGGAAAAGAGAGCTCAGGAGCTGTTGCTCTCATTGTGCCCTCTATCTGCATGTGGCCCTCCTGTTCTGAGCCAGCCCTGCAGATGCCTCTGCTTCCACTTTTGCATCCTGCTGATGGGCACGGATCCTGCTGGATGCAGATCATGCCAATGCAGATGCCACACAGGTCCTTGTCAATTCTGACTCTTCTGGGACCTAGAATGACCAAGCCATTGCAAACAAAGTTTGCAGATGAGGGTCCACATTCCCTGCTCAGGGAATTCCCTGGGATATCGGTCACACATGCAATGCATATTTGCAAATCCTGGCTGTGTGAGGAGCCCCTTGGATCAGGCACAAGCAGTTTCAGATTCACCTCTCTGTTTGAGGAATGTCCTGGATTGCTTTTCCCAGCAAGAGAGTCCCGCTGCAATGCAGGGCAAAAGAGAGGGGCTGTTCCCCTCCATCACTTGCCTCTGCTTGGCAGCGCCTGGGGGTTCCACTAATGCATCCATGGAAGGGAGGGCTCCATTTTCAAGTCCTGGACTCTGTAAAATCAGTGTTTCTACCCTGAGAAATGGAATTACTCTATTGAGAAGATGTGGAGACCTGCTGCGGGGGGAATCCATGGCAGGATAAATCTATCTGATGAAATTGCTTTGCTCCGGGCATACCAGCATAATAGCACCCTGTGCTTGGCTGCACTCCGTGTTTGCACATCACCAGCCTTAGCAGCTCTCCAGGTCTCTCCCCACTCAAGTGTGGCCTCCAGCACTGGGCTCATCTCCTTGTCACAATGGGCTCATACTCATGGAAGGAGCCTTCAGTGCAATGTGCCTCATTAGAGAGCGTTTAATGAACGCTCCCCAACGGAGATGCTCCCTCACTCCAATCTCCCACCCCAACCCCCCGATGCTTGGCTGTCCCTTGGCTTGGTGCTGGTGCCATAGCCATGTCTCTGGTTTGGCCTGAGGCTGCCTGGCTGCAGAGATGTGTCCTGAGGCTTGGTGGGTGGAAATAACATCTCCATTGAGTGACTCCAGAACCATCATTACCAGTTTCTAAGCCTGCATACGGCCCAAACGTCCCCATGCTGCCACTGCAGTAGCAGCGATTCAGAGATCGACGCATGCACTTTGAATAGGAGCCTGGAGAAGAGATGAGGAGCACTGGTACCCCCCTTTGTACAGCTCCTCCTAACAGCATCACACAGGCAAACGCACTGGATGGATCCAGAGACACAGAATAAAGCTTCTGCTTAATTCAACCTGTCGACTCTTCAGGGCGAACCATGGCGTGAAGGGCACCTCATTAAGCAGAGCAGAAGCTGCTCCCCAGCTCCGGGGTGCCGGGTGGCTCCATCCTGCTGAAGGGTGACCTTTTCTCCTGCGGGAGCAGACGGGTCCTGGCACTCGCGCTCCGACCCGAATGGCAGCAGAGCTGCAGACACTGACACGTCCCGAGCACACACCTGAACTTTTCATTCTCACAGGCTTGTCAGCACCTAAGAGCTCCGAGTGCCTGCAGTGTCTCCTGCTCGCTGATGGGGTGAGCGTGATGCTGGTGCTCCCCCCTTCCCCGTCACAGCAGGATCTGGCCTGAGATTCATAGCAACAGGGAGGTGTAAGTGCATCTTGGGCCTGCCATGGACAGAGCCGGCCTTCTGCAGCACATCTGGATGTGACCCAGACATGCCTGTTGGGGGGGGCGGCGTGTCTGCATGAGTCCCTAGAGCATCCTCAGTACAGGAAAGAGAGACCTGTTGGAGAGGGTCCAAAGGATGGACACAGAATGATCAGAGGGATGGAGCACCTCTCTTATGAAGAAAGGATGAGAGAGTTGGACTTATTCAGCCTGGAGAAGAGAAAACACTGGGAAGACCTTATTGAAGCCTTCCAGTTCTAAAAAGGGGTCTATGAAAAATATGGGGAGGTACCATGGACACAAGCTTACCTCTTAGCAGGGCCTGTTGTGATAGGACAAGGGATGATGGGCTTAAACTAAAAGAGGGAAGATCAGGCTGGATGTGAGGGAAAATTCTTTACAATGAGTGGGTTGAGGAGCTGGCACAGGGTGCCCAGAGAGGTGCTGGATGCCCCATCCCTGGCAGTGCTCAAGGCCAGGTTGGACAGGGCTTGGAGCAAGTTGCTCCAGTGGAAGGGGTCCCTGCCTCTGGCAGGGGCTGGAACAGGATGAGCTTTAAGGTCCCTTCTGACCCAAACTAGGTTGGGATGCTGGGATTCTGTGTTTCTATCCCAGCTTGTGGTGCAGGGCAAGCAAAGGAGCACAAGCCCTATGGGATGCTGCTGTGACCCCGTGTACAAGCACCTCGGTGCTCCCCTTCACCCCAGCTGTGTCCTCATTGCATGTGAGGCCCCATGGGCAGTGGGGCACAGCAAGGCCAGCAGCAGCAGCAGCAGATGCTGCCTGGCTTCCAGCTGCCTCAGAGGGGATTGCTCTTGCTTTTCATGCTATGACCCATACGAAGACAGGCTGAGAGAGTTGGGGCTGTTTAGCTTGGAGAAGAGAAGGCTGCGTGGAGACCTCAGAGCAGCCTTCCAGTATCTGAAGGGGGCCTATAGGGATGCTGGGGAGGGGCTCTTCATTAGGGACTGCAGTGACAGGACAAGGAGGAACGGGTTCAAACTGAACCAGGGGAGGTTTAGATTGGATCTAAGGAAGAAATTCTTTGCTGTGAGGGTGCTGAGGCACTGGAATGTGTTGCCCAGGGAGGTTGTGAGTGCTCCATCGCTGGCAGCGTTCAAGGCCAGGTTGGATGAAGCCTTGGGTGCCATGGTTTAGTGTGAGGTGTCCCTGCTTATGGCAGGGGGGTTGGAACTGGGTGATCTTCAGGTCCTTTCCACCCCCAACTATTCTATGATTCTATGACCAAGCTGGGGAAGGAGAACATTCCCTCCCCTTGCCAGCAGCACAGCATGCAGCTTGCAGCCCTGCTCCTGCAGCTTGGACTGCACTGCTCCCAGGAGAGCTGCCCTTCCACCCCTTCCCGGAGCAAGAGAGAGGAGCCACGCTCCTCCCTTGCGCTGCCCTCCACAGACCTTTAATTCTTCCTCCTCTGATGTTAATCTTGGAGGTGGTGCACAGGTCAAGTTTAATATGCTATCCTGGGGGAGTTTCATTTAGAGCCAGCGAGAGGGAGACCGGCGATTAAATTAGGGCTTCCCATGTGCTCCAATAGCATCCCCTGCTTCAAAAGGCAGCAGGCTGTGTTCAGCAAGCGCCAATGGAAGCAGTTTCCTGCACACTCTTGTTAGTACCTGCTGCCTTTCTGCCCCACGTCGTTGTGCCCAGCACACACACCCCATTGCATCAAACCCCATTCCTGACTTGCATCCCTGCCCATGAACACCTCCTGGTCCATGTGCACACGTGTGTGCCAGCACCCAACCCTGCATGCTGGGGGGAGAGACAGTGGCAATTGCAATGTCTGCTCACTCGTATCTCTGCCTCAGTTTCCCCATAGGGTGAACAGGACTCAAAACACATAGAATTATAGAACCATGGAATCCCAGAGTGGTTTGGGTTGGAAGGGACCTTAAAGCTCATCCAGCTCCAACCCCTGCCACAGGCAGGGACCTCTTCCACTGGAGCAGCTTGCTCCAAGCCCCTGTGTCCAACCTGGCCTTGAGCACTGCCAGGCCAGGGGCAGCCACAGCTTCTCTGGGCCATCACCCTGTGCCAGCGCCTCAGCNAAGCCCCTGTACCTGGCCTTGAGCACTGCCAGGGATGGGGCAGCCACAGCTTCTCTGGGCCATCACCCTGTGCCAGCGCCTCAGCACCCTCCCAGGGAAGAGCTTGTGCCTAAATGCTCAGCTCAGTGTCCCCTGGGGCAGGTTCAAGCCATTGCCCTTGGCCTGTCCCTGCAGGCCCTTGTCCAAAGCCCCTCTCTGCGGGGTACTGAAGCATTTCTTGGGGTGCCAGGGGTATGCTGATGCTTCTAGGTAGCCACGTTCCCCCCATGCAGACTAGGAGATCTCATCCCCTCCATTGCTTGGGCACATGGCAGCAGTGCCGCACGAAAGGACAGGCAGCACAAGACTGTGATGGGGATCATAAATACCCATTAAACCAGCTTTCCATCTGCCCTGGCGACAGCGGAGGTGCCAGCGGGTGAGGAGCAGGAGCCTGGCAGGCTGCATGCAGGGAGCAGGATTATGGGGGTAAGCAGGACACGGGCATCCCACTGCACAGAGCACAGTGCCTGGGGATGCTGCCACACCACTTCCTCCAGGGAAACAGCCCAGCACCAGCTGCGTGAGAGCTGGTGTGACACCAGTCTATCAGGGGAAATGCAGTCTGTGCCCAGAGGAGATGAAGACACAGCCCCTCTTCCACCAGTGTTGCTCCAGCAAAACAGAAAGCAGGTTCCTGCCTTCCCTTAGTGCTGGGGAACAGATCCACTGCTGCCTCTGTCACCGTGCTCTGTGCTGGAGACAGAAGCAGCTGCACAATGGCCTCTCCCTCCCCTGGGATTGGGGTCTCCCCAAGGCAGATTCTTCCACAATGTACAAATCGGGGGCTGAAAATCCACCCAGCAATATCAGAATGTTTGATATCTTCACGCTGCCGAATCATTAAACAGTAAAACGGGAGATAGAACGAACAGAAATGTAGATTTGAAGCAATCTGATAATATAAAAGCCCAAATGGAATGAAACCAAATGATAATGTCAAATTGAAACGTTCGTCTCTCATTGGAAAGAATCCTTTCGACGTTATTGAAACAAAATGGGAAAGTGGAAATCATTTGATTTGACACTTCTCCATAGAAAAATATCATCAGGATCAACATGTTCCCAGGAGATGTTCAGACTTTAAAAGCTGCTCTGCTGGAAAAACGTTGCCAGACAGAAATAAGACAGAGCAAAGGAGCCAGTTTCTCCCTCTGCCCCCTCTCTGAGCCACTGGTTTGACACAGAGGGAAGATTGATGCAAGAGATGCTCAAAGGGCACAGAGAAGGCTCTGCCCTTGACTTCCCCAGCACCCGAGCTCAGTGCCCAGCGCTGGCCATCAGCCTGACCCTGCACCATCCCCATCAGGGCCACCCCAGCCAGGGACTTGTGTTTTTCCTGCCTGTTCCTTTCACTATTGCTTATGGCAGGCAGCAAGTGCTGTTGGCAGCAGCAGTGGGGCTCACGTGGGAGGTTCTGCAGCAGCAATGCTGGTGCTCCAGCTTTTATTTCACAGACTTGCCCAGTCCTGTTTCTCAGCATATTTGCCTCTTCGTCATGCCCCCACTTGAGTCTGGCATCTCCCAGAGCAAGGCTTGCTCCAGGATTCTGACCTGGGTGGTTTGCCCCCCTCTGCCACTGCCTTTGCCCAGTGTAGTGAGTGATGGATCAGTGATAAAGGACACCCACCCTTCTCTGCATATCCTTTGACAGCCTGACATCCACCTCCAGAAAATGCTGCCCTTGGGGTGTACAGAGCCCTCAGCCAGGATCACTGCCCCAAACCCTCTCTCTTGGTTCTATCTCTAGCCTGGCCTGGAGGAAGTGGTACCACCATCCTCACCAGCGGGTACCATCATCCTCCCCAGTGAGTACCAGCATCCCCCACAGCGGGTACCACCATCCTTGTCAGCAGGTATGATCATCCTCCCCAGCGGGTACCACCATCCTCCCCAGCAGGTCCCACCATCCTCCCCAGTGGGTCCCACCATCCTCTCCATCAGGTGCCACCATCCCACCCAGTAGGTACCACCATCCTCCCCAGTGGACACCACCATCCTCCCCAGTGGACACCACCATCATCCCCAGCAGGTCCCACCATCCTCTCCATCAGGTGCCACCATTCCATCCAGTAGGTACCACCATCCTCCCCAGCAGATACCACCATCTTCCTGAGCTGGTCCAATCCTCCCACTCCCCCTGCCACTACCAGGTCTCTGAGTCTTTCCCAGGCTCAGAAGACCCAGCAGTACCAGCACAGCACAGAGCCCAGCTTTGCTGCAGAGCAGCAAAATGGTCCTTCCAGCCCGTTCTGCCCATAAGACCTATTGGCAGCAGGTTTTCTGCCTGTGCTGGGTGAGAGCAGGATGCAGCTGGGGCCAAACCTCCCTCCTGGCTCCTGTCCCTCCTCCCCAGGCTGCAGCTCACAAGGGCTGGTGCTAATGAAGATTTCCTGGAGCGCTTGCTTAGCAGAAAATGATTGGTTACACCCGAGCTCGTAATTAAAAAAAGAGAGTGCGAGTGCACTAATGGGTATTTATTTGACTGTTACCTTGTCATGTATTTATTGATGCAGATAAATTCAGAATCATTAAATGCTTTACAGGGCCTGACAATTTACAGCCCCTGTCTGCACTCCATGCCCAGCAGAGCAGCATGCGATGGGCAAGGGATAGATCCTGGCTCTCCCTTGCTTTGCTGTGAGAGCAGAAGGCATCCAAGGTGTGTGGATGCAGGGGACAGGCAGCCCCGGACTGAGTGTGGTGTGTGGGGAAGGTGCTGAGGTGATGCTGTCACCATCTCTGCTCCGCAGGGATGCGCAGCAACAGGTTAGTGCTTGGGGCTGGAAGCTGAGCCTGGGTGCAACAGGCATTCGGTGCTACAAGGGGGGTTTGAGCTGTATCCCCGCAGCCCCCATCCCTGAATCAGGCATCCCTGTATGGATGAGAGCCATCAGGCAGATGGGACTGGAGGTGCCTCAGGGGCAAGGTGGGGCTGAAGTGATTTATCATCTCTATGTGGAAACCTCAAAGCAAGCACACAAGAGCATTGCTCAGAGGAAAAGATGAGCCAACACCACTGCAGTGCAGGGGAACTCTTGCCCTGCCTTCTTCCTTGGGGTGGAAACCCCTTCCAGTGCCTCCCCATCACAAAGCCGATGAAGACAGTGGTGGATGAAGGAAGGATGAAGTTTTCCCAGCTCTGTAACAAGAAGCAGGGGCAGCTCTGAGTAGCCACAAACCTCAGGAAAGCATCTCTCCAGAGGCTGATCAGGTGTGCAGGAGGAGACAGGGCATCTCTTGACTCAGTGTTTTCATAGCAACGAGGCCCTGCCTCCATGCTGATTATACAGCCCCTAATTACCTTATTATTCCCATTAGCCAAGGCAGGGAGCTCCCTCCTCTCAATGCACTCACAGGCAGCCTGGGCTTGGGCATCCCAGTACTTCAATTGCCTTCCGCCAGCATTGTATAGACCCACATAGCTCAGGTGAGGCAGCACATGAGCCAGCACAGCCTCCTGCCTCAGCTCTCCAGCTCCATCCTTGGCACACAGACTATGCACCCATGGGTGCACATGTGCACACACCTCCTGTGTGTGCCTGTGTGCACGGTGCAGCAGCTCCCCCGCTGCTTCCCATGGGATTTCTCCGGGAGATGGTTTTCCCCAGAGGAGCAGTGCTCATCCTGTTCCCTGCAGGGTCCTTGCAGCACGGAGCACACTAAAGCAGCAGCAGCTCTAATCGGGGCAGGGATAAAGGTGCTGTGGCACCCATCCTGCCTGCAGCCAGGCCACCACATCCCTGTGACACAAACGTGTTCCCACGGTTAGGATCAAACAGCATCGGATCCAAGAGAGGCTGAGAGAGCTGGGCTGGGGCAGCCTGGGGGAGAGAAGGCTCCTGAAGGGGAGACCTGAGAGCAGCTCCAGTGCCCAAAGGGGCTGCAGGGAACCTGGAGAGGGGCTTGGGACAAGGGCCCACAGGGACAGGTCAAGGGGAATGGCTTGAACCTGCCCGAGGGGAGACTGAGCTGAGCTCTAAGGCACAAGTTCTTCCCTGGGAGGGTGCTGAGGTGCTGGCACAGGGTGCCCAGAGAAGCTGTGGCTGCCCCATCCCTGGCAGTGCTCAAGGCCAGGTTGGACCCAGGGGCTTGGAGCAAGCTGCTCCAGTGGAAGGGGTCCCTGCACGTGGCAGGGATTGGAGCTGGATGAGCTTTAAGGTCCCTTCAACACAAACCATCCCATGACCCACTGCAGATGTGGCACCTCCCTGTCCCACAGCTCTGCCCTGACCCTGAACTCACCGTGGCAGGGAGGATCCCAGCTCCCTGTGCTCAGACCTGCTTCTCATTGCAGCAGAGCATCCCTGTCTTGATCCCTGCAGTCTTTCACCATGGGGAATGGTCCCGGGATGAGAGCCCTGGGCATCCATCCAGTAGCCCTGCACCCACTGGCCATGGTGGATGCTACACCAGTGGGTGGTCAGTGACAGGCTCTGCTCTCATTGTGCTTGGAGCACGCAGCGTGGTACCCGGACAGCATCATTGTTCAGGAGAGAAAAGGCAAGAACTGGGGCTGTGTGTGCTAAAGTAGGTCACACGCGAGGCTGGAGACGAGGCCACGGGCACAGACTGTGAATGCAGGAGGGAGAAGAGAGGGAAAAGGGGGGTGGGAATGTCTGGGAATGGACAATAAGAGAGCACAGGGGAGGTCATAGACAGGCAGACATGCAGGACCATGTCCCTTCAGCTGTGCAAAGGCACAGAGGTCTCTGTGCTGTGTTTCCTGCCATCAGCAGCATCCTCACCTCTTTCTCCATTGCTACCCTTGCACCATGAGAGAAAAAGTCCTGTCCCCATTGCCCAGCACAGCCAATATGGGAGCTGTTGCCTGCTGGGATCTACGCAGGGAGGATGCTCAGAGCCATGCAGCCTCTGGCTGCTCTCACTGCTGCCTGCACAAAAGTCTTTATCCTCCCAACAGCCACAAGTCATAAACTTTTATTGCAGCACAGAGCTGCAGCAGGGCTGGGAGCAGAGAAGCAGCTCAGCCACCACAATTGTGGGGAGACATAATCCCTGTGCCTCGCAGGGCAGCCCCTGTGCCCCTGTATCATCTGCAGAGGCCAGGGTGGCCCCAAAACATGCTGGGAGTTCATGGAAGGGCTTCTGTCCATCTAAATCCCAGTCATCCTGCGGCTGTGAGTGAGTGATGGGCAATGGGTACACCCAGCATAGCATCACCGGAGGGTCACAGGGATGATCAGGCTGAGAACATTGGGGCTGTTCAGCCTGACAAGAGAAGCTGCGGGGAGACCTCAGAGCAGCTTCCAGTGTCTGAAGGGGGCTACAAGGATGCTGGAGAGGGACTCTTCATCAGGGACTGTAGCGATAGCGATAGCACAAGGGATAACGGGTTCAAACTGAAACAGGGGAAGTTCAGGTTGGAGATAAGGAAGAAGCTCTTCCCTGTGAGGGTGCTGAGGTGCTGCCCCAGGGTGCCCAGAGAAGCTGTGGCTGCCCCATCCCTGGCAGTGTTCAAGGCCAGGTTGGACAGAGCCTTGGGTGACCTGGTCTAGTGTGAGGCAGGAGGTTGGAGCTGGATGATCTTAAGGTCCTTTCCAACCCTAACCATTCTATGATTCTATGATCACTTCACAGGGTCCCCATCAGCAAACACCCCATCCTATAGCAGGGGCAGAGCAGTGCTCCCCTGTGCCTCCCCTGGCAGCACCTGATGCTTCAGCACATGGTTGAACCCCACATCCTGCAACCTGTTGGGTTGTGAAATGCTGACCACAGGCAGCAAATGCCCTCCTAGCCCCTGCAGCAATCAGCCAGTGCCCGCAGGCAGGAGGTGCAATTAACCTTCTCTCGACAAGAATAACTACCAATGCTGCTATTGATCATGAAATTATCCAGCCCTTCCCAAGCCCCAGCCGCAGGATTGGAATGGAGGTGGTGTGGCAGGGGAATGGAGCATGCAGAAACAGAGACATAGCATCTGCAGCATCCCCACATGCTCCTGGTGCACGTGGAAAGGAGCTGGGAGACATCTCCATCACCTCCCACCTTCACCCCCCACACCAACCCTGCTGCAGTGACACGGGGGATGGCTTCAGAGTGCAAGCTGGGCTCTGGTGCTGTGATTCCTCAGCCTTGGAATGGTCTGGCTCAAGAAGATGCATGAGCTGAGACACATTTAGACAGCAGGAGTTGGGAAATGGCCAAAAGGAGCCTTGACGAGGCTGAAATGGAATATGAAACAAAGATTCAATGAATCCACTGCTCTAACTCCTGGGCAATCCAGCACAAAGGGGAGTTGAGTCCCCATGTTTCAGTGGCTGTTCTTGATGATAGGTCGTGCACATCAGGCATTGCAGTGAATAAAAGAGAAATGGGAAGCTTCCTAATTCCAAACCTGTTGCCTCATTTACATCTCTCACCATACATGAATGTGAACCAGGGACAGGTCATTTTGGGATGGATCAGGGTGAATCCTATGGCCAGTCCTCTGCATACTATGCTCAGTGCAAGCCATGGTGTGCCTGCAACCCTCTGTGCTCAAGCAAGGTCACCCCATCCACCCACATCCGACCCCTGCCTCTAGGCAGGACACAAGAATCAGAGGGATGCAACAGAGGGAGAGTGTTGTCCTTTGGCATCTGGAGTGAACCCACTGCAAGCACTTCAGTCACTGTGTAACTGTGCCAAAGCACTGCTCACTCCCTGCATGACCCCTGCAGAAGGATGGGCTGGGGAAAATCTTTCACTTTTTGTAACAGAAACCAAGAAACTGGGAATTCTCAGGATGAAAATTGCTTCTGGTCTGGGTTAGGAAAACCAGGCTCTGGCTGTTGGGAGCCAGGCGTCCTCCCATCTCCTGTCCTAACAGCTTTTGTCTGGGGCTTTTCGTTCCTGAAAGGAAAGGGGTTGGCAGGGAGGGGGAAATCTGGGGGCAATGCAGGGGAAAGGGAGATTTCCTCACGGAATTTAAAGTAGAAGATAACCAGAGGTTGGGTTTTTTCTCTTTATCTGCCTCTTTGGAACATCCCTGCTGGAGCCGGGGCGACTGTGGTCTCACACCGGGTGTCCTGAGGACGCGTCCGGGAGCAGCGCACCAGTGCGGGTGCTGCGTGCTCCCATCCCTTCTTCCCTATGGAGCCGGGGTTGTCGGCAGCGGCAGCTGCCAGCTCTAACCCAGATTCCAGGGGCGTCACGCTGCCGCGGCTGCTAAATTGGCAGCATGTAAGAGACCCATCACCTGGGTGACAGGGTGTCTCTGACTGCGGGAGTGTTTGAATACGCTGCGCCGTGTGCTAAACAGTCCCATCATTACGGCTGAGCTGGAGAGATGGAGCGGGAAAGGAAGCTCCCTGCCGTATTTGGAGCAAGGATGGAGGCTGCGTTTGCAGAGGGCAAAGGGAAGGGAGCATCCCCCTTGCTGTCCCCATCCCCAAACCCTCCTGGCCTTTGGAAGCGGCGTGGCTGGCTGGCTGAAGGGTGAGCATCTTTCCAGGACCATGCCCTTGTTCTCCCAACCATCCCCAAGCTCCCAGAGGTTCTCTTCAGCCTGAGGGCAAATGAGGGAGCAATTATGGCCCCTTTTGTTTATAAATAACCGAGAAGCCGCAGACCGAGGCTGGAGTCAGGGCCGGGCCGTGCAGTCCGAGGGGTTTCCCTGTGGGAATGCAGATGCCAGGCGGCAGGAGCCGCGTCTCTGCGAGGCAGACGCAGACAGAGGAGGTAGCGGGGAAGCCAAGGAGACAGCCACAAGCGCACTGGTAACGCGGCCCTGGGGACGGGGCTTCGGGCAGCGCAGCGGCGAGGCGGAGCCAGGGCTTGTGATGGAGAAGCTGCTTCCCACCATCAAACGTGCTCTGTGGAGAGGGGGATGCAACAAAGAGGCGTCTGTTGCATGGGGGCCCTTTCCCCACCGAGCTGGGAGCAGACAGCAATGGTTGGCATCGGCTGAGCTGGGGCTTGGGAAGGACAGAGCTGTGGGGGCTTTGTGGGATGCTGGTGGGCATCACACTCATGCAGCATCTTTAGTGGCGATCTGAGGCTTCCCGATGGGGGTGTGAGCACCAGCGGTGGCTGCACCAGCTCTGTCCTGCCTCTCAAGAGAAGCGGCACCCATCACTCTCATAAACTCATGGAATGGTTTGGGTTGAAAGGACCTTAAAGCTCCTCCAGCCCCAACCTCTGCCATGGGCAGGGACCCCTTCCACTGGAGCAGCTTGCTCCAAGCCCCTGTGTCCAACCTGGCCTTGAACACTGCCAGACCTTCTCCTCTCTCCAAGTGATTTGCAGGGGCCTTTCCAAACTCTCCCAGCATTCTTCATGCTTGTGAAGACCTCCCTGCAATGGACCCATCAGAGGTCCCTCCTCTTTATCAGGTAGACTTGGGCTCACACCAGCACAAGAGCTCCATTGCACACAGCTGGGTTGCCTGTGTCAAACAAGGGACCCCTACTACTCAGGGCACTTGGGTTTCCAGCCTCAGCACCAACACTGCTGCTGGACAAGAGGCCATCCCCATGTCCGCATGGGTGGTTCCAACCATGCTCTTCTGCATCTGCGAAACACCAGCCAAGTCCTGGGTCTATTTGCTCTGCAGCCCCTTTCCCAGCCCAGCTAAAGGCTGTAGCTGAAGGAGAGAGACCAAGCAAGAGGCTCACAGATGTGTATTCTGCTCATTGCTCACAAATACTAATGGCCCAGAGTTATTAATATTGCCACTATAGTCATATCTGGGTAATTACTGCCATTAACCACCAGCAGAACTATTGAGTTCCCCTAATCAGTGCATTATAATAATTGGGACCAAGTGTTTTATAGATCCGGACACTAATTCCTTCTTAGCACCTCTCCCTCCCAGGGAGCCATTCCTCCCTCCTTGGTTCCCAGCCATCTCCCAGCCTGCTCCCTCTGTCTGACTGCTGGGGCACTCGTGTATCCCATATACCATGGGGTGTATGACAGCATGTGCAGGGATGCCCCATGCCTTCATGCGACGGGAAATCATGGCTGTAGGAGATCTGGGTGTCTAAGGAGTCCCTGTTCAGGGCTAGCCTCTGTGTTGGGCTGTCACTGAGAGACCCATCATGCAATGAAGGTGGAGTTGGGTCTACAAGTAGGGCTTTGCAGGAGAGAAGATAGATCCAAGACCTGTGCATGGGGTCCAGCCATAGCGCATCTCCCTGGTACTGGGAGGCAGCAGGGCTGGAGGGAGCGCTTTGGCTGTTCCCATTGTGCTGGGCAGAAATCTGCTGTGGATGAAATTAACTGCACAGACTGCTATTTACACCCATTTCCTCTTGCTCTGGAAAACTCTTCTCTACTGCAGCCATCTGGACCTTAGAGCCCAAACCAGCCTTGGCCAAGAGCTGGTGGCTCATCAGGTAAGTGATTCAACGGGTTCCATCAGACAAGTATCTTCTTCTCTGGATGCAGGAGAGCGCCTGCTTTGTGCAGTGTTTTGGGAGGGTCAGCCCCTTTCCCAGCTCTGCTTTCCCTAAGCACCAGCAAGCCCTGATTCTCCCCAGGGAGATTTCCAGGCTGGCTCCAGAATCAGCATCTTTGAGTCAGACCATGAGGACAAAGTCAGCCTCAAACCGAGCCCTGCAGCCCCCCAAGACACCTTTGTCCCTGTGCAGAGCAGAGCAGCAGGTCTGTGACTCATTCATGGCTGGCAAAGCACAACCACATGTAATTCGGAGCTGGGCTGTGAATGAAAGCCCCTGCAAATGGTAATAAATCAAACAACATTGAAGAGGAGGAACTCTTGGGGAGGGGGTTGAACAAAAGGGTTTGCTGTGACCAAGCCAATGCCTTTGCTTCCAACCGCAGCCAGTTCAAAGGCGTTTTCTTGATGTTTGGAGAAATAAAATGAAGGGGGACTTTGAAACAAAGTCATTTGGAAGGGGGGGGGGGGGGGGGAAATCAATCTCCAGAATGGATTCTGATAGAGAAAATAGTGGTTTTTCAACCCTAATGTTCATTTTTACAGAAATTCCTGCAATTTAATCAAAACACAGGGGAGGGATGGATCAGTTCTATGAACTCTTAAGGGGTTGTTGGTNGGGGGAGAGATCAGAACATTTCACTCTGGGAATGCTGAAATGAAATGTTCTGGTCTTTCCTTTTTCCCCTCCCGACAAACCATTCAATGGGATTTGACTCCCAGAACCTTTGGTGGTGTCAAATCTGAACTCTTAATGTTTTACAGAAAGAACAGGGTCCCCTCTGCTCTCACTGACCAGAGAGGAGATGCTCTGTGTCCTTGGGGGTGGCTTTGGGGCACCTCATACATACCCTTTGGTCTCCCCATACATAGCTGTGAGCTCTGGAGACAAGGTTCACCCCTCTGGAGCAGAGAGCAGCATTGGAGCCACGTTGCAGAGCAGAGCTCACCCTCCTGTGGGTCCAATGGGATGGGACAGGACAGGGGATGGTGCACGGCCCCATCACCCCGGTCCCTGGGATCCAGCAGGTGAGAGGACAGAGCGCTGCAATCAATAGTGCTAATTGCAAAGGCAATGCCTAGCAGAAATAAGGTGGTTATTCTGCATCACTGGGCACTCTTACAACCAAATTGTCCACAGAAAATGAGCTGAGCAGGAGAAAGAGGAATTAGATTTCTAATTATTCTGCTGGTGAAAAGCATTTCAGAGCACTCGGAGGGCTGGAGGAAGGAGAGGCTTACGTCTTTCCTGGGCTGCAGGAGCTGCCATCCCTGCTGTCATTCCCAGAGGGTTAACGGAGCCAGGGAATGGGGACTGCAGCTGGAAGCCTCCTTGGGAGGCTTTGGCCAGTGCTTCTTTTTCACGGCTGGGTTACTTATTCGTTTGGCTCAGCCATCTGCACAACTGAGCAGGCAGGGCTCTGTGCTTCAGTGCAGACCCTTGCACATCCCTTAGCCCCATCCTGGGCTCAGGGCATCTCCCATCCACCACCCACCCTGCTGAGGGACCACCTGCATCCCCCAGAGTGCTCCCAACCATCCCCATGTAACCAGGCAATGGGGCAAGTGAGCAGAACCGGAGCTCCTGGACCTCAACCTGCATCCTGTGCCCCCTTGCTGAGGCCACGTCCTGCACACTGAGAAAGGCAGGGGGGAAGCAGTGGGACTGTTCTGTCTGTTATTAATGCTCATGTTGACTCATGCTGGTGGGCGTCGTGTGACTCGAGGGAGTCTCCTGATGCCGCAGCTCCAGGAGCTGCATCGTGAGGATAACGGGAAGTCCTCCCGCCTCTGCTCCTTGTGCCAACAGGGAGCATCCAAGGCATCCCTGGTGCTGCTGGTGCCTGGGTGTTCTGGAGGGTGGTCCTGGACTATAATGGTCCTTATACCCACTCCAGCATGGTGGTTCCCTTCACTTGCATTCTCATGTTCATGTGGGTGTAGCTGCAGCATCCCAAGAGGGCCATAAACTTCCCTTAGGTGTAAGATCTGCATTGGTTCTGATGGCAACACAGTGCCCTTGGGAGAAAAAGCTGTGGGGTCAGGAAAGAGACCCTGCTAGGTTTTGATACCCACCAGTGCAGAGAGCAAGGAGATCTGAGAGCAGTTTCCCTAAGTCCATCATCCAGCCTCCTGTCACCTCAGAGAGAAGGGTCCTGAGCAGTGCCAAGGGGACATCCTGAGGTGCTCTTCCATATCCCCACAGCCTGTTGTGGGATGCTGGGCTCAGAGCAGGGCTGGCTGTGAGCACAGTGCAGCTCAGCAGGACATCCCACAGAGCCACTTCTCTCCTGACCCCACTGGCCCTTTGTATCCTGCATCCTCATGGGTACACGGATAACTCCAGCCAATCTTTCTAGTGATGCCACAGACAGCAGAGCCACCAGCACCCCTTTCCTTCCCAGCAGCAAAAGTAGGATCAGTGGAGGGGGTTAAGTTATTGCCTTGGACTCAGGGCAGGACCTGCTGTTTGAGATAAAGCATCAATGATCTCTCCTGTCTCACCACTGCAGAGATGCTATCCAGGAGCTCTGAGCTGCCAACACACTGCCCATATGGGGCAGAGGGGCCACGGTGTGGGTGCAGGCAGTGCGGGGAGGGCTCCCTGCCTGCCTTAGCAGAGACTGAAGCAGCCTCATCTCCCTTTAAAAGGATCAACCCCAAGTTCTGAGGCTGCCACGGGAGGAGAGCCAAATAGAGCCGCACGCGGGTGTATTCTCGTGCTCTTACACACATATAAATATATATATATATGAGTCCCCTTTGCCTTTGAGTCACCAGTGTTAGAAATGGGCCCTGCCAAGCGTCTGCTGGGAAACCTTCCCCCTTCTCCCTCTCTGTTTCTCCCGCTCTCTTTTGCATAGGGGCTAATTTTATCTCGTGTCTTTCATCTGCCTGTGTCTCCACCGCTCCTGACAGAAGAGAGGCTTTCACAGATTTCGCTGGTGCTCACCAGCTCTAAAAGCTTTCATCTCCCTCCGACGACGAGAGGATGTCATCTGCTCGCTCCAAATTACAGCGGAGGCCTTCACACTCAATCGCAGCATTTTCTGCCTAATTTCCCAGGCAGCAAGCTTAAATGTGGGCTCGAGGCTTGCCTGGCGTGAGCAACCCGGCCCCGGGGAAGCCAGGAGCTCGCTCCCTGCTCTATGGTGCAGAAGACATGCGAAAGCGCTATCTTCAGGAGGCAATTCCAAAGCCCGCGTTCCGGAGGGGATGTGTGAGCAGGAGGATGTGCAGGAAGGATGCTGTGGTTGGCATGGCTGTGTCAAAGGGGGCTGGATGGGTTTAGGGGGCATTCATCAATGTTACAGCACAGGAAGATATGCCAAGGTCTTACCATAACAAAACTGCACTGGGGCACTGGCTGCAGGGGTGGCTGAGGAGCAGCAGGACCAACAAGACCTTGCCCCACTCCCTATGCAGCGAGCTGCTCATGGCCAAGGGTTGGCTCTCCTCACAGTATCCCTGTGGTCAGGTAGCTGAATACGGATCCCTTTGCAGTGCCAGGCATTCCCTGCCTGGTCAGGTGAAACTGAGTTGAAACTACTCCTCTATTTCTTGCAACCTCCCCTCCATTCACCTCTAAAAGGCAGAGCCTTGCCCAAATCCCCATTTTCTGACAGAGCTTTGACCATGGTTTCCAGGCCCTCGACGTTGTCTCCAGGTGCTTTGCAGCCACATCAGTGCTCAGCTCTGGGGCAACAAGAAAAGGACATGGAGCTGTTGGAGTGAGTCCAGAGGAGGCCATGGGGATGCTGCAAGGGCTGGAGCATCCCTGCTCTGAAGCCAGGCTGAGAGAGCTGGGCTGGGGCAGCCTGAAGAAGAAAAGGCTCCTGAATGGGGAGACCTTAGAGCAGCTCCCGTGTCTAAAGGGGCTGCAGGGAACCTGGAGAGGGGCTTTGGACAGGGGAGAGGGACAGGCCAAGGGGAATGGCTTTTTCCACTTCCTATGGTGATGGAAGCACAATGCTCTTGCAAGTGATGCTGTTTTTAAGCGAGGCAGAAAAGCCAGCACAGGGACGTCAGGGCACAGGAGGTAGGTCCATCCCAGGGACAGCCCTCCCGACCATCCTAACCTCCCCTTGCAATTTCCCACCCTTCATCCTTCCCCACGCATGACGTGGTCTGATCCCATCCATTTAGGACCTCACATCTGGTCCCAGGGCTCATACCTGAGGCTGCAAGCGCTGCTTGCTGCTGGGGTGAGGACACGCGCTTAGAGCAGACCCAGGAACCCCCAGGCAAGGAGCCCTGTCCCACTGTGACCGTGCGATGTGCAAGGGAGGCAGCAGCTCCTCCCTCTGCTCCCCACAGGCAGAGCAGGAGATGGAGCGAAGAGCAGACGGTGTGATTAGCTCTGCTCAAAAAGGTCAAAACACTTATCAGACACGAGCGCCAAAGCTAAAAATACACCCGGCACCTCCCTGGCAAGTGACAGCCGTGGTGATGGGGAAGGGGGGTGGATGTGAGCAGGGCTGATGCACTCCTGGATGGGTGCCTGGATCAGCAAGATTCCCCTTCTCCCGTCCCTCTGCGTGACTAGGGAAGAGCGGAGTCACTGCCAAAGGCATTCAAGATGCTCTGGGGGTGAACGGATGGGTGGGATAAGGCAGGAGCAGGCTGATGCTGAAGGTCCTGGAGGAGAAGAAGAGGTGATGTCCAAGATCAGGACCCCCTCAGCTGCCCTCATGCAGGCACCATCTGCCCCAAGTCCCTTGTATGTGTGGCTTGGTGCTTTCCACCACAGTGCAGCAAATGCATCTACCAACACCTCTGGAGCTGCAATGAGCAGGAAATCCTCAGTGGTGCTGCAACACTTGGTCCTATTTTTGTCTTAAGGGAGGAGCATGCCTGTTCACATCCCTCTGTGTCCCCGTTGTGCCTCTTTCCACCTCAGCTCCTCTCTCAGCCTGGGAAAAGAATGGTTCCTCTGAGACCCTGCAGCAATTTGGCCTCCGAGTTCTAGCAAGGAGGATGTGCAACCTGCTGGCCTCATGGGCAAAACTGAACCGTGGCTCTTGGGTTTCATATTGAAGGTTTCATTGCTGGCAGAGGTTGAGAAGAGGCAGCAGAGGCTGCGGTCAGAGGGCTCTGGGCTAACGCGCTACTCCCTGGCTCCTGTGGTCACAGGGAGCTCAGCCCAAGACCCAAGGCCATTCCTCCACCGTCCATTCCCATGGTGTTGATGCCCTGGGTGGGACCGAGGGATGAGAAAGTGGCATTTCCCAACCAGGATTGCTCCAGCCTGGCGCATGAGAATGCGCAGCGTGGGAATGCTGCAGGACACCGGTGTGCCACAAAGGATGGGAGCCAGTCGGGATGCGAGCAGCTTCCCTCCATGAACCAGGGCTGCACCAGCAGAGCGTGCAGTGACACTGAGGAGCAATGACTGTGCCAATTTGTAGCAGGGCTCCCGAGCGCTGTCACTGCCAATCACTGTCATCACATCACCTCGAAGCCCTCACCTGGGTGATGGTTGAGCTCCTGGTCTCATTAGGAGCAGTTGCCATCATTATCACTGTGTTTACTCCTGCCCTGCACCATGCAGGCAGACACCGGTGCTGCTGCCCCAGTGGGGATGCGATGCTAGAGGAGACAAACTGCATTGAGCCATCTCAGGTGGCCAGGACCTGCCCTGCTCTCCCCAGGGGCTGGTTCTTGTGTCCTTGTGCCATGGAATAGATCTTGTTCCCTCTT
>NDXB01014583.1:29061-39731 GCA_002631895.1 Agapornis roseicollis
AAAAAAGAAAAAAAAAAAAAAAACAAACCAAAAAAGAATCCCTGCAAGTTACCCTGTCTCTTTTCTTTTAATTCATATGTATTTACAGAAAAGCTAATAGTTTGCATTTTTTCATTGACAGAAATTAAATAGGATACCAACTCTGACACAAGAAGACAGGAGGAATCGAAGAGTGACTGACAGTTCCTTTCACAAGAAGACTAGAGCCATGGTTTGAGGCAGGATCATCCCACTTGCTCCTTTTCACTAACAATACTGTGTTACACTGCTATATAAATTTGTCTCTCTGAGACTAATTATATAGGTATTGCTTGATATATATCTGTATCTAAGTAGATAGAGGTATACAAAAAAAATCACACATAAGCAAAACACATCAGCAGTATATATCTTTGCAGCCTACATGAAGATGACCTTTTAAAAGAATATTCTTTTGTAAAGCAGAATGACATTTTTATTTTATGAGACAAATTTTAAAGGAAAAATAATGAAGCCATTACTATAGAAATAATGGTTAATGTAGAAATAAAAACATATATATAAAATGTTCTGATACATATACCCATATTCTCACACACAGAGTATATATATACACATACATAGAGAATTATGCATGTTTGGAAGTCCAGAGCAGGACTTCCCAGAACTCTCCATTCACTAGGTACTATCATTACTAAATTTGATCACTGACATCCTAAAATAACTTAGTAGAAGGGATGCACAAGAAAAGGAAATCTGGCCATCATCAGAAATTACAGTCAGTGCAACAATATAACAAGTGTCCTACATGCATATTCCTCCCCTTATTGATTCCTTTGACTAACACTGTTTCAGGAAGAGAGCATATGATCTTCATGTTACATTGCAATCACCAGTGAACTGACAGTGTTGTATATATTTATACATGCATGTGCTCATCAGAAATTAACACCATTCTTGTATGATTCCAGTTCAGCATACGCATGAAGCACATACTTTATTTAAATCCTACGCTTGAAATTAAACAGGGGTTTGTGTCCTTCATATAGGCAGTTTAAGTAACTATTGGGGGGAAATAAGAATTTTGCTTGATACTGATTTGGCCTGGCTTTCTGCAGGTTATGTCCAGAGCCCATCACACACTGTGAACTCTGATACCCCCTTAAAAATTGGGTACAAGACATGAAGTTATAATTAAAAAAAAAAAATAACCCAACAAAACAAAAAAACACACGCACAGACTTGCCACTAGCAAGGGCACACAGCAGGAAAGGGGAAAAGGAGAGATAAAAGACACGAGTATCACTGGCAACTTGTATACCATTTTCTATGCATTTCAGTGTCCAAGTTAAAGGCACCTAGATAAGACAGGCTTTAAGCTTTTGATCATTACCTTTAGCTGGTCTTTTACATCACTAACCACTGACGTTTTACATCATATAATAGGGAATGACTTAAGGAAGAAAAGCAGCAGCAAGTGCACAAATACACATTGCTTTAACAATCCAATTTCCAGGTTACCCAGAGTCCCTCAGTTCTGAGAAAGCCCCCCATCCTGCTGCTCTCTGAGGTAGACGAGACAAATTTTAAGAGACACAGCACACTAATGAAGAGAGACATCTGTGACTGCCAAGTTCCCTGTTCCTGTGAGCATTGGCATTGCTCCTGGAACAGAGGGGAAGAACAGTCTGTTAAAGTACTATTGCCTCCATAGCTCCAACATCTGCAGGAATGAGGGGATTTACTCTTCTTTTCTCTCGCCTTTCTCCCACTTCTTGGCCACTTTCAACTACAAGCACTTGTGACATTTTGTATGTGCCCTACTGCAATATTGACGTAAACCTGAGAGCGGAAAGCCTCAGTTATTACTTTAGTTTTAGCTCATAACAGTAAGTTTCTGCAGCAGCTTTTCAAAGCATTGCACTGATAACTCATAGAAAACAAAACATTTAAATACCTTAAGAACCAAACAAAACCCTCCACAAGCAAAACAAACAAAACAACAACAAAAAACCCACCACCAAAATAAAACAAAACAACAACAACAACAAAAACTAAACAAACACCACAACGAAACTATTTGACCCCACAGAGCAAAGAAAGCATCTAGGTAAGACTGGCCATTTTCCACTGCTGAAATTAAAGCTTTGGAGAAGACTACAGAATACAAAGCCTAAGCCATGTTTCCAAAGTGGTTTAAGATGAACCAGAGTGAGGCTAAATATGTGAATATATTCAACACAAATTTCCATTTTAAGTTTTGTTCTGTATAATTAAAAACACTAACAGAGTCTTTTCTGGAGTTGCATAGCTAGTATGCTACTCTAGGAAGAGGTCTGAAACCACTATTTTAAAAACATGTAGGGCTTCATCAAGAAACATACAGGATTCATCTTTTGTAACTAACATTGCACACTGAAAGAACTCCTTAGTAGCCCCAACCCTTCCCCAAAATTACTTTTGAACCATTGCAAGCATAGAATTAATATCATGAAACTCAAATAGTTCTGACATGAGATGTATGTATAAACTAGTTTGTACATATAAACAAGTCTGTGACCAAATGGCACGTTAGCTCATATTCTGAGTATCCTAGTAGTGAAGTATGTTTGCTCTCTTCTGAAGGTAGGTACATCTCAACTTCTTAGTCAGTAGCATTAAAACTAGGCATGTGAAAAGGTTAGTCCTCATATGGGTCTAATTTAAATAGATTAAGAATGGATTATGTACCCAAAAAGTACACTCAACCACATGTTATAGGCTCAAGGAAGAAATCACAGTATGAAATTCTGTATCTCTGACTGCTGCAACAGATTAGACTACAATGGTCTCTGCTGACTTCAAAACCTATTAAATGGAAAAAATACACCACCAACACCACCACAAAAAAACACACCACCAGCACCCCCACCCTAACCCCCCCAACCACACCTGACTCATTTTCCCATTCTGTAGTTCCATTTAAGAGTTTGGTTGGCTTAGGAGAGGAGTGGGCATCTCCCTTGTTATGATAAATCAAGTTCTCATCTCTGAGAACTTTTAAAACACATTATCTACAGCATTCAGACATGAAAAATGTCTAGCACACTGTATTAGGCACGCTTTCCACGCTTAGATATAAGAGTTCAGTTCCCCTCTCATTTCTCAGGTCAGAAAGAGCTAACAGTACTTCAAAAGGTAGCACATAGTCTCAGCTGGGTAAGTTCTTTTACTGGGGGAGAATTACAGTCCCAAAGGAAGCTCCTTTCTTCTATTAAAAGGAGAATTTTTGGCTGCTGAGGGAGGCAGAGCTGTAGGAAAAGATTTTTAATGAACTCAAGTACAAATTGAGTGAATTAACAGCTGAGTCACTGGACCAGGAGTCAGGACAGATGTGCTCCATTTCTGGTTTCATAACCTCAGGGAGATCAGTTTTAGTTAATAATTACTGCATTAGAAGTAATTGGTGCCCAAAAGATCTTGTAATGCAATACTCACATAGTACTGTTACCCATTTTATGTTGCTTTCATAAAATGGGTAAACAAGCAAATAAGACAGAACATGTCTCGGCCCTTCTGAATGATAGTAGAAAGAGAAGACAAAACCCAGGACGTGATTCACTGCGTGCAACATGTGTGCATAGCAAGGAGCAGAAAGCAAACAAGCAGGCAGCAAGTGAGAAAGAAGTCCAAGAAGCAGGATTGCCCTCTTATACTGACCAAGCAAGGAATAACATCCAGATCATCTTATTCCCAGGCATTTCCCCTTCCCATGCCCATTCCATGAGGCATTCTCAGTGGCCTCATGGCTGATGACTGAGGTTGCTTGCTTTGTTAAATCCTTTACAGAGAGAAATGACAAGTAGCAACTACCATCATCTTCTACTCAGTCTTTTCAAAAGACCTGAGATGGCTCTTTGCAACTCTGTTAAGATCAAAGCAATGCAAACCATCCAACGGTCAGAACTGCAGCAGAAACTTAAAGTATCTTTTTAAAAAATAAATTTAAAATTTTAAAAGAACCTAGAAGTCATCAAGCATTTTAACACAAGTCCAATAAGTAAAGTCACAGAATTGTCTAGGACTTTCCCTAGACACAGCGTCAAGCATATATAAAGAAGCTAGTGAAGTACAGCAAATGGTACATGCAACAGGTCATATCTTGCCTTCCAAAAGCAACATGGATTGCTTCAAGTTTGGAAGGGGAGAGGTTAATTAATCCTCTAAAACACTCTCTTACTATCAGACTATCAATCACTTTGTTATATGTTATAAAAGAGATTAAATCCCTAAAGCCTAATAAAGTTCAGAAAAATATTCTGCATCCTCTTCCCTTCTGATTTTGCAGTCTTTCCCCAGGCAGGCATTAACCCAGACAACTCGTCTCTTTGCATTAGCCTCAAGCTGCCTGTAAGCTCTCAGTGCACCCTAGGTGAGAGATTTCTGTTTTCATCCTTCACATTAACCAGTAGAGTTTATAGTTCTAGTGTCAATATTTTCTCTAGGTCAGGTCAATATTTGATACCTTAGCTTTCATCATAAATTAAATTAATACTGCAGAAAGAAAAAAACCCTCTGAGTTTCATCAGTTTTGAAGCATAAACTCAAAAAAGGAAATATCAAGTGTCTTTTGAAAATGGCAAGAAAACATCCCACTTGTGAACTTTAGACAATGACTAAAAGTTTTAGTATCTACCTATAATTACAATTCAAAAATCATCATATTTAATATTTTCTCAGAGAGTTGTCCCCAAGCATTAGGTTATATAAGTTTCATTTGCTGAAAACAGAGGGGTGCCAGGGGTTGTGGGTGGAAATCAGGAGAAACCAATGACCAGGTTCTTCCTGTGCTGCATCATCAAACCAAAATTAGAGCAAGAACTGTAGGATAGCTGTAATAATTTCTGTCACGGAGAATTCAACTGACTAGAAGATTTTCTTTCCAATGAGTTTGCAAGTTGGCAAGGTAGATACATCTGCTATCGTCTTCCTTTTCTGACATGTATTTATGGGGTTAAGAACTTAATAATGAAAAAGTCTGTTACAGCATAAATTCTTCTTCAGATTACCTGATGCCAGCATCCCATGTTGTGCCCAACATATAGCTGAATTAGAATGTACTTACCACATCTGTGGTGTCCAGTTCACTATAGTGAAAATAAAAAGACAGAACAAAAAAAATCACACAGCATTTTTCAGCTATAACTTTGCTATGGACAAAAAACGTGAAATGTCCTTTTGTGGGGTAAGAGGCATATAGCACGCTCTCAGTGGACAGGAGTGGCCTGAGACAGTGATGACCTGTGATGACATGGTAAGCACAACTCAAAGCAGGGTGTCTCAGCACTGTGATAGCACACACATCCAGCACAGATTAGCTCTGCACACCCTAATATCAAAGGCAAAAAACTGTGGTCTGAAGCCCTTTTCCCTAGAAACACATCATCTGCTTCAGCACCTACAAAGCATTTGTTTAAATCCAGCAGCATGTGAAGAGTACCTTTGTAAAGGGCTTTTCAGCTCCAGCCCAGTAAAACCAGATTGCTCAATTAAAAAAAAAAAAAAAGCTTGTGATTTACCATTCAGGAACAGTAATGTCTATCATGTATTCAAAATAAGAATTTGTAGTAATCTCATATTTAGTTGACAGTGTAAAACACATCTTTTTTCCATCCCTTTTATAACATTCATCACCAACATACAACTATGCTCCATGCAAAGTTACTGAAAGCAGTGAGAACAAAGAACGCATTTAGAAGATACACTTGCTACTTGATTGCAGAAATAAAAATACAATGGAGTTCCTAGAGACTGAAATATTTTAATTATTTTTTGTGGGAATGAGTTTCTAGTGTTTTATAATTTTCCTGCCCTTCCTGCCTATGTTTACATGACTTGGTTGAAAGAAATCAGTCTCCGCTTTTCTGACAAACGGGAAAGGTTATTTTATTGATCTCCTGTCTCAATAAGGAAAGAAACAAATTAAGGGCCATGTGTGCTTTCTACTATCCTCAGTGTAAGCACCAGCATGTTTCTGACCACATAATTTCTCCAGTCCTATTTTACTTCACTAGTATTTGCAAGAATTAAGTCAATCACTGCCACTTCACCAGTAACATGATAAATACAAATCATGCCCCATAATCAGTAAAAAACATAGCACCTTGGTACAGAGATGGAAACTAGTAACAGCAAATGTCACAAGGTGGAAGCCAGGCACAGCCAGGAGAGCCCCACACTGCTCTTCCTGCCTTTGGCCATTCTTCACACCTGCCACATGTTCTTCTGTACCACAAGTTTCCTTTCCAGAGCACAGAATGAAAACATTACTTCAGTCTGCCACCTTTGCACTTCCATTCAGCTAACCAGGGACACACTTCAGCAGGTAGATGCTCTGGTTTCACACTTTAGAAGTAAGTAAAACCAAGAGCAGCAAGATCGATGTGTAAAGTTACACATCACAGAATAAAAACACTTGGTTCACATACCTGCTTAAGAAAACCCAGTATTAGCCCAAATACAAATTACTAGTATATATACCCTCTGCACAGAGCATTTCTAGATCTATTTCTCAGTGCTCAGCAGGCCACAGGACACTTTCATCTCACAGAAAGAGCTCACACATGCTGTGGGCTGCAGAGCAGAAGGTAAGTTCTCTTGGAACTGCCTCAGGTGCAGCAGAGTTAGAGGAGTCTCTAGGCATCCTGGGCTGCCAGTAAGCCCCTGCTTCAGGAGGGGCAGCAACTGCCAGGCACCCCACAAGCACCAGAGAGGAGAATGTCATGTAACAGCAGCACCTGCGGGAAAAAGTAGCCTGTGTAAGTGTGTACAAACCCAATTTCCTTACTGATGTCCTCTCCTTTCCTCCCTTCAATAAAGCACCTCTTTACTATGTTACTTGGCAAAGAGCAGCTTGTTCAACACAAGAGGAATTAGCTTAAACATTTCTGGGTATGAGCTTAAACCAGCATTTTTTATTGACTTCTAAAATTCAACCTGGGTCCTTGCTGCTGTTTGGTGCAGTAACAAAAAAACACTACTCCAGTAACCAGCCAGCCTACTGCGCCCACTTGCAGGGTAGCAGGCATTTGGGACTTAGCTGCCAGTTCAAGACAAAGTCGAAAAATTGAAATACATCAACATAATTTCCCCTTTTCTTAACATAGAAGGGAGAAAGTGACTTAACTGAAGTAGCACGCTTGCCTTTCCATAGCACTTTGCTGCCCTCAGATCACAGTTTAAGAAAGCAGCCTGGGATTACAGTAGGACTGTAGCAATTACTTAACCACTGCTCTGAAAAAACAGACCCTTTGCCTCTTGTGGCCCTTTTCCTGCGCTTCCTATAGAAGACTTCTTAACAGGACAGGAGACCTAACATCTTCAGTTGTTTTCATTAATGAAATACTGCTAAGGGTAAACACCTTTAACAGAAATTATGTATTATCACCAGCATGACTATCAGAGACAATACCTAATAATGTGTTCTGTAGAAAGGAATGAATTTTAGCTGCATGACATTTATTTGTAATGAATACTTGCAATGAAAATAATTTAGGAAGATGAAGACTATTTAAAAGAGTTCACATAAAAATCTAGCAAAATAACAAACTGTAATAAACCAGCTGCAATCCAGCATTAAAGCTGTTTTTAAGGAATGTGCAAAACTGGTCAAGCCTTTCCGCTTGTTATACAGAAAACAGCCTTCACAGGCAAGCCCAGCAGGCATCTTCCCAGAGCCTTGCTCAAAAACTAGACAGCAGAATAGGAGTTCACCAAAGCCTGAGACAGATGGAAGCAAGCTGCTTCAATGTCCAAATTAGAAAGCTGCAATAGAGGCAGTGAAGGATGTTGAGGTTAAAACAATGCTTTTTAACAGAGATATGTTAAAGAATTTTTTTAGCAAACCTGTATTGCCCAAGTGAATACATAAAGTTATCCCTTCAAACAGGGATAGCATGACTGGGCTCAGCAACATCAACCCACTCAGCCAAAAGCCATCACTGTAGTCAGAGCTATTTCTCAAGCTATTTGGCAAACACATCTCTCTTTCACTCCATTGAGCGAGCAGCTCACTCAATAGAATCGCTGACCTGATTTCATTTGTGGCTCTGCTCTCATGCTTCTTAACCCACTCTGGAGCTGTTTGGTTAGACACCCTGGTCACAGTGAAACACATATATGTACATACATGGCAAGAAGGCATGCTTCTTGCCAGTCAGGATGTGAAGCTTTGGAAGTACTACACCTTCTCTCACTGAATAGAGCTGAACTTCAACAAATGCCAGATGGGTACACTGGTCTAAAACCAGGAAATGTAGCCATTAAAATTAACCTTAAATTCCTCTTGAAGGAGAGGTTTGGGCTGATGGTGTGAGTCTCCAGGCCAGCCATCACTCTGCAAACACCATTTCCTCAGCAGCAACAGATGAGCATACACTGGCCTGTTTCCACCTCAGATTTATTACTCTCTAGGGAGCATAAACCTTAATATCTAAGAAAAAAAATAAAAATAATCAATGTAAACTTCTTACAAATGCATGGTTTATGAACTTATTTTAGAATAAAGTTGGTCAAAGTATCAGGGTTTTTTTCTTGGTTAAGTTTGGTTTCCTTTTTTCGTGCCAAATATGCTAGTGACTTGGCTAACAGGAAATCAGAGAAGACAGTAAAAAGTTATTTGAAAGAGTACCTCCTTCTTCGTGACGTAAAAGCTATAGTAAAACAAATTATTTCCTGAATATTAAAAAAAAAAAACCACCAAAAAAACCCAAACAAGAAAAAAAGAGAGTTACATGTGCCTGCTATTTACTACGTACAGTATTTAGAGACACCAGCCATCCTGTGCTGCTGCTCAGAAATCACTACATATTTGGTTTGGGGAAGAGGACCTCAACCAGAGAAAGAGGAAAGGAGAAGGACATGGAGGTCTGAGGCCTTCCCGCCTGCTCTCCCACCTCCAAGTCTGTCAAGACACCCCACTTTTCCCATCTCTGGGCACAGTTACTGCCCCTGCAACTGTATTTCTACATCTTCCTCCTAACAGGCACCCATTTGCCATCCATTCAAAGATAAATGCAGCAACTTCTGCACCAGAAATTGCTTCAGAGCTGCATCATATTTGTAAAACAAACATTTGGGGGAACAAAAAAAATACAGACATGCTCATTCATGACTGTTACAGTTATATCTTACACTGTATTCTTCCAAACCAACAGGCTTACAAAGTGAGGGGCAGAGGAGGGGGGAAGGTGCCATTCTTTTTGCACAATTCATTTAATGCGCTGCATAGCATTTTCTGCAGTTGCAGCACCATATTCTGCAGTAAGAAATGCAGTACAAGTATTCTTAACCTCCAAGGAAACTTAGGTCAAAGAGTCCTCTACCAAGCCCTGTGTTTTCTCACAAGTCTGGTATACTTCATAACTTTCCCTCCTCTCCACATCTCAGTTGCACTGATTATTCAAGCCACAATATCATAACCTCCCTCCATTGCTAATACTGTTACACAGTCAAATCCTGGGGATAGTCACTGGTTTTATTTAAAATGGTTTCTCTTTCTGTTTGCAGTAACAGCATTTAGCAAGCCTGAACTCTTAATCACCCAATATAACCAGAGAACAATCTCCAAGGCCCATGTTTAGTTAACTAAACTTGCAAATTTGCATGCACCCATGTATTCTTCAGACAAAACCAACCACTATACAGTTCCTTCTCCAAAATTTTTCAGCACAGATCATTTCAATCAGCTCACTTAGGGAAAAAAAAAAATGTTATGGAGTAGAAGAGTGTGGATGGTTCCAAATTTTACAGATTTTTAACCAAAATGCTTTTCAGCACAGAATCAAATGTAGAAAAAGAAAAATATGAGACACGAAAAGGAAATTACATGTGAACTTTTCGCTCATGACCACTGAAGAATACAACACAGTCATTTAACACAGAGAGGGTTAAGAGGACAAAAGAATGAATTGGATGGACATGAAAAATTGAAGAAAAGACCGATTCGGAACTGATGTCAGGCCACACATTTTAATTGCGGAACTGCATGCCAGACGTTAACACAGAGCTGGGGTCATTCAGAGAACGATCAAAGGGCATTTGGGGGACATTGGGTACTGGGGTGCAGCAACGTTCTGCAGAAAAGTGGACTAGTCCTTACTTACTTGTACTACTGCTGTGTCACTTGAAATAGCTAGCACGAAATGTGGTGCTCTTTTAGGGAGTGAGGGGTATAAATAAAAAACAAACAAAAACATAACGAAAGAAAGAAAATATTCATACCATGGAGGTTATCAATCATAAGCAAGAAAAACTACAGGCATTCAAAACAAACTGCCCCTTCAGAGCTAAGGTCACCTCGTCAATATCAATCTTCTCATTTTGACTCACATTAAGAGCTACTGGAGTGTCTCCTTTCATCCTATAACTGTGAATTGACCTTACTGACACTACTGAATACAATATGGTCATTTAAAGATGTGGTAATTATTGGTAACTACACTAACTAAGTTAGTAGCACACAGGGCACCATTGCTCTGTCTTGTATTGCCACCTGGCCTTTATTTTAAGGGATTTATTATAATTTCATATGCCTCAAACTATATTCACATCAGTCCCTTATTTTCCACTGGACTTCCGTAAGAATTTACAGTAAAAAGTAGCAATTTTGCCTGGGAAAAAAAAAAAAAAAAAAAAAAAAAAAAAAACCTTTA